>CAOLHI010002581.1:0-245148 GCA_948474755.1 Ctenosaura bakeri
CCAGGCTTTTTACCATTTTGGTCTCCCTCCTCTGGACATGTTCCAGCTTGTCAATATCCTACTTGAATTGTGATAATTTGTATTTTACAGTGCTGGAGTTTGTTTGCTTAATTTGCAAGAAAAATAAATCTCCCCAAAACTCCAAAGTGAGAACTCAATCTTGCTGCTTAATTTCACATTTGTTATTTCTGGGTTTGTATCTAGTTTTGCCCCATGGCTAGCAGAAAAGGTACTAAGTGGTAAAATATTAGTCACTTCAGCTTCTGGGATTTTTATGAAGACATCGTATGCACAGCTCAAGTATAATTATACCTCAAGGTTTATAGTTTGTGTCAGTTTAATTGCTTTCACCTCTGGGCTGAAATGGAGGCATGGAACATCCTAGCTCATGAGGAATGCATTAGACACAGTTGTGAATGACAGGTCAAACGTGAAGGGTGGAATTTAGTATTAGTTTAGAGCACCTGCTACTGCCTGCAAAATTAAGGATGTTTGTTCATGGGGAAGAAAAAGTGAAATACTCCAAGAGATATAATATTCATAGAGACAGGAGAAAGCCCTTACCATTCTTCAGAAGAAGCATATGCATGTTTCTGGAAAAGACTGTCTTCAGGAGTTCAAGGGAGTTTGCTGTAGAAACAGAGAGAAGGAAAAAAATCAGCGTGGAAAAAATTAATACTGTTTCACATGGTATCATTTACCAACACACAATTAACTAGTGGAATTCACTGCTCCAGATTGGGTGATCACCACTATCTGAAAATAATTATTTTTAAGAAGGATTAGAGCAGTGACCTCCAATCTTTTTGTACCAGTGGGTATATTTGGATATGTCATAATGAGCGCCATCACAAATGGCCTGCTATGGTGGGTGTGGGAAACTAGTGACGATAATAGTCAGACAACTTAAGAATGTAAACACTAGGCAGATATGGAATCTAAATGGCTTAAAACACAAAATCACTGCTTGGAACCCAAGTCTCTTTGCATGAACCTGTTAGAGCTCTGATGCCTTCTGGAAAGACCTATCTCTTTGTCTCACTACCTTCTCTGGCATATTTGATGGGAACAAGAGGGAGATAGCCTCCTCAGTGGCTGCTCCTAGACTTTGGAACTCCCTCAGTAAAAATTTTTCTTTTGCTTGATCTATTGTCGTCACTTTTTGTGGTTTGTCCTTGAAATAGAAGAAGATCCCTTCTGGAATCTCCCACCTACCTTGTTAGGAAAGTGTACTCTCTTCTTTGTTGTAATAATGCTACTGGAATATCTTTAAATATCTTTATTTCTTTATCTTCTATCATCAATTTTTCTCTGTAGCTCTGTTCCAATACAAGATCCTTGGCCTTCTCTGTAGTAAAATAGACCACTATGGGCATTTTTGCACTACACTGTTATAGTGCTATTATTCCACTTTTGACATCCTATGGATTCCTGGGGTTTGCAGTTTAGAATTCTCAGCCAGAGATCTCTTTGGCCTCAGTAAACTACAAACCTCAGAATTCCACAGGTTGTTAAAAGTGGAATAATAGCACTATAACAGGGTAGTGTGGAAATGGCCTATGTTCGCAGTAGTTGTTTCTTCTTAGCAATAGGTGAATCCACCTGAAACATTTTATCTATCTCTAATTCAAATTTCCCAATTCTTTGTCCTAAAAAAGTAGCCAACATTTCCGTTACTCTCTCGTATAAATTTTCCTCAGTTTGTTCCAGTAATCCTCTTATTTTCACGCATTTATTTCTGAATTTTAATTCTAGTTTCCACTGTGCCTCGGCTTCTTTTTGTTGTTCTCTTCTTAAGTTTTTATTTTCCGTTTCTATTTCTTGTGTCTTCTCTTTATCTATAATTATCAGGTCTTGTGTTAATTTTTTCAAATTTTGATTTACTTTTTCCTTTTCTTTTTTGAAGTCTTGTTTTATTTCTGTTCGAATTTCTTTGAGGTCTTCTTTTAATTCACTTCTTAATTTTTGAATTTCTTCCACAAATATCCTGATATTCAGATCCATTATTTTCCCTTCTATTGATGGTCTTCTTCCCTGTACTTGTGTTTGTAAAAGAAGCTGTGTTGTCTTTTTCTGTCCAGAAGCCATATCCTTCCTCTTTATCTTATTTTCAATCCGCTCCCATCATCCCCCCATTGCTATGCAACTGAACTCCCTTCCTAGGAAGAAAGAGCCAGTATGGTGTAGCATGGTTTGAGCATTGAACTATGAGTTTTGAGACCAGGGTTCAGTTCTCTGCTTGGACAAGGAAAACACTGGGTGACCTTGGGCATGTCACACACTCTCATCACCAGAAAAATCCTGTTATAGCTTGCTCCCCTTCCACCAGAAAGTAAAAACTTACCTGTTCTATCAGGAATAGGAATTGACTGTGATATACTTGATTATGGAATTGACTGTGATGAGCTTTTATTGTTGTGCTGTATTATTCTGTGGGGTTTTGTATTGTCTTTTAATGAATTTTACATGATTTTAACCCTACCAATTGTTTGTAAAACAGCTTATATATGTTATTTTTTTTTCTACTGGCATTTTTATGGCTTTAAATCTGCATTGTTTTTAATCATATGTAAGCAGCCTTGAATCCCATTGCTGAGAAAAAGGTAAGATATAAAATGATGATGATGATGATGCTTCTTTCACTCCTCCAGGATCACTCCTCCCAAACAGTCTTTCTTTCTCTTTTTCACTCTAGAGTCCAAACACACAGTCCACATCCAGAGACGCCTTCCATGCTTTCTCTTGCCCACACTGGGGTGCCCTGCAGGGTTCCCATCATACAGGACAACCTCCAAAGCCCTATCTCATTTCCCAACCTGCCGCCACTACTCAGACACATTAACCACAGCTATACTCTGATTCAGCTCCAGCTGCCCCACTTCTGTCCCTATGTCTCCACATTTACCAGGAAGTGGCAATTGGATCTCTCCCTTCCTTCCTTTTTTTGTGAGGGTGGAGTGTAGACGCTGTCCAGGAGCACTTCAGAACAAAGTTCTAGCCTCCAAGACAACCTTCTAAAAATGTATCTGGGTCTTCCTTGGGATCCAAGAGGCAATAGGTACCACCTAAAGTGCTCCTCACCATCTTCAGTTTGAAAAACAACAACTAGATGTACCACAGAGGAGGTGTCTGCAAATTCCTTGGTGTCTGGGAGATGACATTTTTCTAGATCCTGATCCCCATAAATTTCTACAAGCAAGGCACAGGAACTACATGAAAAACATTTAATCTTATGAAAAATCTTCAGTAACCTGAGGGCCTTCAGTGTGTTCTTCAAGTTTTATAGCTGTTGATGGGGCCTTGGTCTTCTATTCTTTTGTCTCTTTATCACTTTTTCATTTTGTTGGCCATTTGCAACCAGAATTGGACTAGAAAGTCCTTGAAACAGAATGCTGTAGAACTGTTAGGACAGTCAGTCCTCAGAAAACATCAACATCAAATACCGAGAAAGTCCCCTAAGAAATGTTGGAGTCATTTTATCAATACCAAATAAACAGTACTGAACAATTAAAACACAGCACCAGAACAAGAAGCATGAATAGAAGAAGCTGAAGTTTTAGAAATGTTCTGCTGCAGATAAAACCCTAGCAGATATTTTATTGCTTCTACACAGCTCAGAACTCACTGGATTAGTGGGGGGGGGATACAGGGAAGATGTTTCAATGCCGAAACCTTTCAATATGCCAATGGACTAATATGGGAAGTAGTCTACATTCCGATAGAAATCTAAATCTCTGAAGGTGGTTTGTAAAATTGTTGAAGGAAAGAAAAACCTGCCTCATCCTGATAATATTTTGTGACTACTGTGTGCCAAAATTAAAAGTGAATTGCTTTAAACAGAGCATGAGGCAAATATAAATAACTGTTACTGATGTGGTCTCTTAGGCACGAAGTCTTGTTATTGGTACATTAAGTGAATATATAGGGCTGCTGCTGTTTCTTTTAAGATTGTATATCATTCTCCATTGAATGAGTCTCCTGGAAAGAGTCTAACAGTGACTCAGTACGATGCCTAATCCTGAGAAGTACTGAACATTTTCCAAATACCTCAGTGAATTACTATTAAATATTATTAACGTAAATCATGTCTGAAGACACTAGCAAATTGCAGGACCAGAGATGCATATTCCCTTGGTAAGTCCAAATGGCTTGGGACCAAGCTATGTGAAAGATTGCCTAATCCCTCATGAACTGGCCTTGAATTTGAATTTTTCAGTGGAGTCCCCCCACTTTTAAAATAATTTTTATTAAGTAAAAAACAAAGAAGAACACAACACTACAACACTACAGAGCAATACAAGAAATAAACTACATAGAATATGCTACCAAAAGAGAAAACAAAGTTACGGATATTAAACTAAACTGCAAAATCACAACAAAGCTACAAATAACTGGTTCCTGTCCTTGTTGCAAAATGGCAAATAATTATCAAACAGTAACAATTAATGTTTAAGTCCTTAATTTCAATTGAAGTTAATACTTGTTGCCTATCATTTATTTTCATAGTAAATATAAACCTAAAAGATTAATTACTTAATACAGATCCCTTATATCAAATATAATAAGCTCTTAATTTATTCTATATTTTATGTCAATATAGACTAATTCATGATAGAAAAAAAGATTAATAATTCTAGGTATGTTATTAATAATAATTCTAACTTTATTAAAAGTAACTTTTAGCCACTTAATAATTACTTCATTACTGGTACTTCCTAATGAATGAAGTATCATTCATTAACAAAATTATTTATAAACTTAACTTCTTAGATACTAACTTAACAATGAATATATAGGTCTTCCTAACTTACTATGTCTTATATATTAGTCATCTCTAACTTATTCTTATTTTATTCTATATTAAAATTCATATTTCTTATAATAATAATTCTCTGTAGTGAGTAACTTTTAAAAACAACAAACAAAACTATTAACTCCAATTACACTCCTTGCAATAGTAAAAATACTAAGTTTAGAATTAAGATTTTAAAAGATTTTAAAAACTATCTTCATCATCAAATACTCTCAGTCCCTCTATAACTTTTCTCCTAGTAATCATGGGCCTCTTTGGTCATCAAGTGCATTCTTTTTCTTCTTTCTTTCTTCTACCTTTTCCCCAAGAACAGGATCATATGGCCTTTCTGCTATAACACACAGATTATGAACGTTTTTCCTGGTTTTGAAAACTTTTTATGCACTTCTCTTAGGTTTTAGTCTGTATCATAAATTTTGTTGCTCATTTGTTTTTTGTTGTTGAATTTATATTGTGTTTTCCTTCTGGTTTTCTTTTTGGGTGTGTTAACTGCTTTGGGAGGGGAGCTTTATGGAACTGAACAAGTTTTAGATAACTTAAAGAACAGGGAGTTATATTTCCTTTAGAGGAAGAGATTGGCAAAGAGAGAAACAGATTGAGGAGTCCCTACATTGCACAGGGCCGGGGTGGGCAATCCCACTGGGAGTTGGAGCCAATATTTGTGCCCCCCCACTACACATCCCAACAGGTTGCACCAATGTGTTTCTGGCCTGATACTACATTTTGCATACTGTAATATTCTGCACATGCAACAAGAAGATAAATATTGCTGTTTATGCCTCATCCTTAACAGTGACTAGGTGGTTTAAAAAAAAAGAAATGTGAAACACTTCCAAAAGTCTTTGAATGAGGCTGGATAAAATGTTGCTATTGTTTGGTGGTGGTGTGCACCTTTCTGACTTATGGTTTGCCTTTGTCTCTGAGTCTGAGAGAGTGACTTGCCCAAGGGCACGTAGTGGGGCTGAGCAGGCATTTGAAACCTGGTTTCCAGAGTCCTAATCCAATGTTCAAACAACTACACCATGCTGGTTCTGGATAAAATATACATTTAATTTAAAAAATGTAGACATATTTAGTTGGAAGTATGTGTAACTTTCCTTCCCTCTCCTTCCTTGCCTTCTGAACAGCTGTTTTTTCACTGTCCTTTGTGGGAACAGTGCAAGGCTTCCTCCTCCACACTGCACCTGGATAACGCTGCTCCCTGGAGTGGAGGAACAGACTAATGCAAAGCACTACACGGACTCATTCCCCAACCAATTGCTTGCAGCATGAAATATTCACTGCTAAGTCCCCCCTCCTTGAATATGTGCACAGAAAGGGAATCTGAGTTTGTTTTTGTTTTTTTGTGTTTGCATTTGAGTCAAACAGCGATGAAGCACGTATAGACTGATACAGAGGACCATGATGTTATACGCGGAGGAGTGGAGCAATGTAGCAAAAGGGGGACACTCTTCTCAATTCTTTTTTTAAAGAGTTGTCTTCTTCTGAAATTTTCCATCAGTTCTCCAAATTTCTAGCACTGCAGTAACTTTAAACTTCCGCTGAGCATTTCAAAATACAATTTAGGAATCCAGAGGAAAGGGGCAGCCAAAGTGACGAAGAGAATGTGAACACAGCAAATATGAGAGATCTGCGTGTGAATGATTTTCAGTATCTTACTCTCTGCTGTGCTAGAAATTTGGGGACTGAAGAAAAATTTCATTAGGGGGCAGAATTCTTATTTGGAGGGGCAATGCCCTCATTTTGATCCCCCTGTAGCTGCACCCCTAGGTACAGGAATGTCACCAGAAGCAATAAGCCAGGGAAGACAATTGTGTGACCCTCAGGATATTGTTGGGTTGCAGTTCCCAGCAGCCCTGGCCAACATACCCTATGCTGAGCAATGCTGGCCATTGCAGTTCAACAGCACAATTCCTACCTCAGCCATAACCTTTGGAAACAACTTGGTGAAGGTCCATCTGAGGTGGATAGAGATTAAGTTCAAAGCTGTGGAGAGGGGGAAACAATTGGGGCTACAATGTCATGAGGAACTGAGGCTAAACTGTAAATGAGGTTTTACCCTGAAAAATTATTTCTAGATAAACAGGCCCAGAAGAAGATGAAATACCTTCCCTCCATACCAACCTCCACTGTCTTGGCCTCAGAGGGAGAGAAGAAGCAGACACAGCTCAGTTGTTCCTCACCCCAGAAGTGAATGAGCATCCCTCTCTCTGTCCCAAATGCAACTAGTGTGGCCTCAGAGAGAAGAAGAGGCAGACATGGATCCACCATGCCTAGACCCAGAAGCAGATGAAAGGCCTTCTCTTCATCCTACTGCCACTACTGTGGCCTCAGAGGGAGAGAAGAGGCAGTGTCTGCTGGACTTAATCCCCTCCTACACTGCTGTCCCCTTTCCCCCTTTTCCCTTATGTCTTAGGTGGTAAGCCTGAGGACAAAGAACTGTTTTGTTGTTCTTTTACTTCTAAAGCACCATGTACAGTGCTGGTACTATACACATCAATATTGATGATGATGATTGACGATGACGATGATGATTTAGCATAGTGTAGGGGGGACACAAGACAGCAGCAATAATAACTGTTGCTGCTTCTGCATTTCCTCCTCCTCCGCCTTCTTCTCCCTCTTATTTTGGAGCAACAATCTGCTAAAGCCCCAGGGTAACTGATTTTTTAAATACAAATGATTTTTTAAAAAAGCAATTAAACCATAATACTGTTTAAAAAACAAGTTAAAATGGTTTTTAAAGCTATTTAAAACATAATAAAAAAAAGCATGCTGCCCCCACCCCATGCTGCAACCAATTAAAAACCAAATGCTTGCCCAAATGAAAAGGAAATGGAAAGTCAGCAGAGATGGCCTAACTGGAGTGGCAGAGCTTGGAATGTGCATGTGTCTGGGGGAGGGGGTGTGGCCTCTGCGTGAGGGTGTGGCCGGTGCATGCAGGGGCATGGCTACAGGCCAAGATGTCCCCAAAACATTGCTGCCTGGGGCAAATCATCCCCATTGCTCACCCCATACTTATGCAACTGCCTAACTGGGCCTCCCGTGGAAGAGAGTTCCACAACTTGGGAGTAGCCACTGGGTAGGTTGTCTTCTATGTCGTAACCAAACATTCTAGCAATGGTGGTGGGAATAAGAGCAATCCTCTCTACAGGACCCTACAGGTCTTAAAAACTCAGGCACAGGCATATATGGAGAGAAGGTCTTTCAGGTAGCCTGGACCTGAGTCATTGTGAGATCCAGATGCTGGGAAGTTTACTTTCCTGGAAAATAGCTCTCAGGAAACATGACTGATCATGCTGGCTGGGATGTTCCGGGTGCTGCAGTCCAAAAAAGTAACTTTTCTAAGCTCTGTTCTTTCCCCAAGAACAGCAAGGCTTTGTGCTGTTGCATGGATTTGCCAGTTCTACAGCACAGGTGAACTAACCATCAGACTCTCCAGGCTGAACAGAAAACTGACACTAGATTCCAGGGACAGATAATTTGTTTATGTCTATTCAATAACATTTGTATAGTACATTTCGTTCTTTTTTTAAAAAAAAATCCTCAATGGATCACAAGAAAAGGGTTAGAATAAAATCAAGTGCTGAAAATATTAAAGCAACAATAAGAAATGCATGTATTAAAAGTTCATTAAAACTAGTTTGTTAAAAAACGGGGATAACTGAAAACATTATCAGTCAGGGCAATAGTTAGGAAAATACCTGGGCAAACAAATAAGCGTTCAACTGATGGCATAAATCACTTGTCAGTCATTTTAGCAATATCCCTCCTTTTGCCCAAGAATGGGACTCAAGGCAGGTTGTACAACAGAAGCAATGCAAGCAAAACAACATATTGCTAAAAACATGCAAAAAGTTAAGATTAAAATAATATTAAACAGTCTATAGCATTAAAATTGCATAAAACATTGATTTAAAATCATAGATTAAACACAATATAATAGTATCAAAGAAAAACTGTTATATAAAATAATCAGTTTCCAAATGCCTGCTGGAATAGAGAAGTCTTCACTCGACAACAGAAGGACAGGAAGGAGGGAGCCAGCCTGACCTCCCTAGGAATGAAGTTCCAGAGTCTAGGAGCAGACACAGAGAAGGACCTCTTCTGTGTTGCCACCAAACATGTCTATGAGGGTCGTGGGACAAAGAGAAGCACCTCCTTCAAAGATCTTAGTGTTCAGAAAGGCTCCTATGGAAAGATGTGGTCTTTCAGATAGCCTGGACCTAAGCCATATAGCCATGTTAGTCCACCATCCCTAGGAACTTGCCCAATGTCAATTGAGAAATTACTGTTTGTGTATTAGTGAAATGTTGCTTTTTAAAAACATAGGTCCCAGCAATCCCCATCGTTTCTTCTGACATGGAGCCCGGGGCACCTTACAACAAACCCAAAAGAAGATAATAGCTAAAACCCTGATAACAGCAGCCACCAAGAAGGCTGTCTCCTGTGTCCTCATGAGATTGACCTGTAACAGTGGTGAGACCAACTAAAAACCCTTCCCTAAGGATCTCAAGGATCTGGCAGGTTCATATAGGGAAATAGGATCTTTCAGATACTCTGCGCCTAAGCTATTTTGGGGCTTTAAAGTCATACCTAGCACTTCAAATTGTGCCCAGAAAGAAACCAATAGCCACTGAAGCTGTGCAACAAAGAAGTTATATATTTCCAGTGACTGGCAGTGATGTATTTAAGTCTTTTACTTCAAGTCTCAAGTCAAGTCTCAAGTCTCTACCTTCAAGTCTCAAGTCAAGTCTAAAGTCAAGTCTCAAATCTGAGAGCCAACTTTAGATCCCAACCTGTATTCCAGAATTTCTGGACAGGGTCGAATAAAGTCAGTTTTAACAATATAAGCAGAGTTGGCCCTCCACATTTGTGATTTTGCCACTTACAGCTTCAGAGGTGAGGAACAGGATCCTTCTCAATCCCCATTCCTGAAGCTGGACACTTTTGTGCCAATGGGCATAAAAGAGTCTGCAGCTTTGAAAGTGGGAAATAGGATCCTTCTTACTTCCCATTTCTGAAGCTGGAGGACTTATCAGAAGTAGGGAATAAGATCCTTCTTACTGCTTATTACTGAAGCTTCAAAAGTTGTAGAAGGAAGGATCCTTCCTCCTCAAGCCCACTGCCTAACACACTTGCTGTTCTCTGAGAAACATGTTCTATGGTTTGGGGGAAAGTCTTGCCTTCTGCTCTTACGAAAAGTTTCAGGAGGCTCCTCCAATATGCAGCAGGGACAGACTGCTGAGCAGACCTCAAGCCCGTTGCCTAACTTGTCTGCTTTCCTGTCTGAGAAATGTGCCCACAATTTGGGCTTCAGGCAGATTGAAAGCATTTTTCAAAGTTGTGAGGTTTCTGGATGAATGTGTTATGTTACTGTATCAAGGGCAGCAGGCCAGTCACTAAAAATATACAAGCCTCGGGTCGAGTTCAGTCAGTGCATCTTTGTTGCCAAGTCAAGTCCGAGTCGAGTCACTGAGGTGACTTAAGTCCAACTTGAGTCCGAGTCAGTCGACTTGAGTCTACATCACTGGTCATAATCAGTGCTCTGGCGCAGCATCTTGGACCCACAAAAACTTCCAAACATTTTCTAAAGACAACCCTGCATAGAGTACAATAGAGTACTTCAAACAGGATGCAATCAAGGCGTGTATCACTATAACCATTTCTGACTTCTTTAGGAACTGGTACAGCTGGCACACTAGTCTTTAAATATGCAAATGCACTCTTGACCACCAACAAAAACTGAGCATCAGGGCTCAAGAGTTCATCCAAGCTATGAGCCTGAGGGGGAGCATAACCCCATCCAACCTAGGCTGAATCCTTGTTCCCTAAGCCTTTCAACTGACCACGAGCATCGTTGTCTTGTCTAGATTAAACATCACCCTGAGTCATGCCAGCTTGGGGATAACATGTAAGTGGGAAACCTCTTGCTTCCCTTTAATGATGGGGTAGGATAAGCCTAAAGGCTCCAGATCCCATCTGATCTTAGAAACTAAGTAGGGTCAGCCCTGGTTAGTACTTGAATGGAAGACCGCCAATGAATACCAGGTGGTGTAGACTGTATTTCAGAGGAAGGAACTGGCAAAACCACCTTTGAGTACTCCTTGTCTAAGAAAACCCAATGAAATTCATGGGGTCTCCAAGTTAATAGGCAACACATACACATATAGCTAAAGGATGGTCCTTCAGATGTAATTGTCATGTAGATCCTATTAATGATAGCACATGTAGCCAAGGGGGATGAACTGCAGTCCAACAACACCCAGGGCTGCATTTCACCCACTCTTGCTTTAGTACAGTCATCAGCTACTGTAGAATGAGAACAATGAGTATAAACAGTCATACTCAAGCGCCATATTTTAAAGGGTTTGCTGAGGTATCAGCAGCACCTTTTGGGGGCATAGGGTTCAGTCGCCATGTGGGCAGTGGAACTCATGGTCACCATGTTTCCCATATTTGTCTATGAAAACAGCTCTCTGTTGAACAACCGTACCTTTCCTCAAGTCTGCTTTGTCTTATTTCTGGCACATTCAATGGGTTTCTGACCTGACATGGATAATTAAAAACCATGGCGACATCAGGCCTGCTCTCTTCCATGTTGCATTCCATCTGCCAAACAATTTCTGGGAACATTTTGAAAGCCTTGCCAAGTGTTAAGAAGTGTGCTACAGTTTCCTGTTTAAAACAGGTACAGGGAGCAATTTCAAAAGGATTGGCTAAACTTGGAAAATGTTCCTGTCGATGACGGCTTCCCTTCCAGCAGCTTCAGCGCACAAGTTGCTAGTGAGTACAATCTCCTGTAGCCACATGAAACAAAATAAATGTTACTTTCTTATTTTCTCCTTAGGGACCTAGGCACAGTGTGGAAACAGGCATGTTGGCTAGGGGATTCTAGAAACTGTTGTAGTCCCCCCAAAAGACTACAGTCCTCCTTCCACATTCATGAATTTGACCTTCACTAATTTGATTATTCACAAGGCATGTGCTTGCCTCCCTGCCCCTATTTTCCTCCTCCCATCCCTTACATTCCTCACCTCAGGCTTTCAAGGCTTGTGTTTAAAATGGATGTTTTTCTCTTTTGGGTGAGCAAAGCCCCTTCCCACTGCTGAAAGTGTGGCCTCTCTGCCATGTCGTTGCACATTCTGCTCCGTATTGGCTGCTGATTGGTCATGTGCTCTTTTCTTAAGATGGCTATTGGAAATAACTAGAGCTCCAGAATTCCCCTTTTCTCTGTCTAAGGGGAAAGTATGAGTAAGCCTTTTAGGTTGCTTTTTTTCTCCTCCCCCTACTAACAATGCCAGGGCCAGAGGCAAAGGAATGGAAGGGGGAAAACTCCAGAAGGGAATAGGAGGGGAATCACGAGGTGGGTGAGTTATTTGCAATCTTTCCACTTTTTTGAGGGTTCTGTGCCCCGAACCCTCAGGAATGTGGAGGGGCTACTGTATTTCTAAGTTCTGCTTTTAACATACCAGTCAATATTTCACAGATGAAAACTGGGACACATGTGACCAAGCAACATCAGAATGTGGTTAAGGTGGCAAAAGTTATTAAGAAGAAAAACACATAAGCCATGAGAAGCTGCAGCAGTTTTCTCTTGCCTAAGCCTACCGGGAAGGGCAACAGTCCACCCTGCTCCTCTGTCCCTCCTGCTGAGTTGAGTACAAACTACTTTTGTACTTAAAAGTAATTTTGCAACCATTGAAGTAAGCTAAAGACAAAGGGAGAAAGTGGGAAGATAAGAGAGAAACTGGGATATTTTAAAAGCATCTTTAAAAGTGGAATGATAGAGGATTGTCTTGGTTAAATTGAGACAGTTGGAGAGTATGCTTTTAAAATCTTGTAAGGTTAAGATAGGATTTCTTTTGCCCTTCTTAGATGTTCTCCAAAAAAGACAAAATTGTATTGCAGAAGTGGGCAGCTGTTCATCATCCTTTGAGTGCCGCTTTCCCTGAAGAAACCTATACTTGCCTACGATGTGATCGCTTGAGCATTCCATTTGCTAAAATCTGACTCTGTGATGTAGGACCATCATGTTCTGGTTGCCACCATTTTCCTCCTATAATTTTGCCACTGAAAAAGTCTTCAAGCTCATCATAACAGTAATATTAATTGTCAACTATTTTGTTTTCACTTGTGAGAAGGCATAATTTTTGTGGTTCTCTTCTGCCAAAATGGGATAAAACAAATGTTTCTGGGCAGTTTTTGCCTGGTATTTGCACATCCCAAAGTGTTTTAGGGAATACTGTGCAAAAATACACATGTGTTTCTTTTCACAAAGAACAATGTTTTCAGAAACATGCTTGTGTGTGTGTGTATGTGTGTGTGCATGTGCAAACAGGATGTAGAATAACAGCGAGAAAAATAACAGTGTGAAAAATAGCACAAGTTGAATTGCACAAAAAGTATGAAAAATAATACAGAAGTGAGGATTTGGAACTTTTTTTTTTGCTCAATAGTCAAACATTCTGAAGTGTTTTTGGAAATGGTGCTATATGGTTCTTCCTCCCCACCCCCTACTATTTCCAGAGACATATGGATTTTTTTCTGAAATAAATCATGCTTTTGCAGCAACCTTCAACAATTTTTGTATGAAAAATGTGTGTGTTGCTAAAAGCAGTAATTCTTTTGGTGCAAAAACACAGTTTCCTGTGGGGAAAAAACCTTCTTTGGAAACACAAATGCTTATATATGCATTAATTGTGGTTTGTTCCCATAAAAACCCACAATTTTTGCATGCATGCACGCTTGTGCACACACACACATGCACACAGTGTATCTCTGGAAACAGTGGCTGAAGTTCTGCATTATACACAAACAATGTTGTGGATACACTTGTGTAAAAGCCACTTGAAACCCACTTGACAAGCCAAACAGCCACAACAAGTGAAGAAGTTCTGCAGTGCTGGCTAGTAGGGCACTGAAAGATGTCTCCAGCCCCTTCTGCCCATGAGCTATAGTGCAATGAAGAGTTGTGACACATCCGGCTCAGGTCTCTGCTTTTGCCCATTGCACTGTGACTCACTGGCCATAAAGCGATGGATGCATCATCCTTCACTGCCCCACTTGCCAGTGCCACACACCTACATTCCTTGGTACAGCTGTCTGGATTTTAAGGTGGATTTAGCCAGACATTTGCAATTGTGCTCATGATCATAAATGTGAATAGCAAGCAGTTGTAAGCCCAGCTTACAACACTGTAATGGCTTAACAAGAGGCCAGCCAGTGTTTCCCCAATCTAATCTTCTTCCATTTAAATTTATGTATGGCATTGTGTCCTGAAAAATTTAGGAAAGCCAGTGCAAAAACTGTGCAAAATTCTTGTTTCTGTATCATTTTTTCCAGCTGGGTTTCTGAACTGTCAGGAAATGTATATCCCACACAGCTTGAAATTCCTCCATTCACTTGGAGAAGTTTATTACAGGGCATGGGAGCAGCAGTGGATAGAGGAGATGAACTTACCTCGTGCGGACTAGTATTTCTTGATAATGACAAGCAAGGCAAACAGCTAGTTGGAAAGATAAAAATCACAGAGCATTTGGATGGGAAGGGAGATCTAGAAAAATGGCTGCAGTTTAAGCATTTCCTGGAGAGGCCAGGTGGTATAGCGACTGAGTGTTGGACTATGATTCTGGAGCCCAGGGTTCAAATCTCTGCTCAGCCTTGGGAAACCCACTGGGTGGCCTTGGGCAAGTCACACGCTTTCAGCCTCAGAGGAAGGCAATGGCAAAGCCCCTTCTGAACAAATTGTGCCAAGAAAATGCTGTTAGGGTCACCTTAAGTCTGAAATGACTTGAAGGCACACAACAACAACAACAACAACAGGCATTTCCTGAGCAGGGATTGTAGTCAGTCATGCTATCCCCAGGATGAATAGCCAGGGGATGATGGTAGTGGGGGGGGGACTGGAAGTTTATGTACCCTTTCCATCTCATGGGTCAAATCATGATTAAGGAGTGTGGAAAAATAATTAATCTGAATTACAAATTCCAGGATCTTCTAATCGGTCTGGCTACTGTGTTGGCTGACAGGCTGCTGGACAATGGAGTCCAGAGGTCACTGTTCTAGACTGAGGAAACTCCACTGATCCAGCATTTGAGTTGGCTTTGATAGTACTGAGTTAACCTGATAACACACTTTTGCTTTTATTTTCAGGTCTCTGTTTTATAATACTTCTCCTTCCCTGTAGATGTCTTTTTTAAAAAAAAAAGAAAAGAAAACCCACATAATTTAGCAGAAACATTCACATGGTCTCTCTGAACGATGCTTGATAGCCTTAGAAAAAGTTATGCAGTTGCTGAGGAAATCTCGGTGCCTTGAAGTTCAGGAAGTCCATCTAAGCTGCTGACCTGCTTTTTTTTAAAAAAAGAAAAATGAAATCACTAAATGGGCATCTTCCAAAGCAGGCTCCATTATTAAGGCAAGGTGGGCAATTGTAGTGGTTGAGGGGGCAGTTTTCTACTTTTGGGATTCTATGAGTGTGATATGGATGGCCAAAAATGCACCTCCCAGAAACAGACAGAAGTCCACTTCTAGATTTGGAAAACACATTTTCTAAATGCAAACAGTGCAGCCTCTTATCTATTTAAAGAATCCTGGGATTTCAGTGGCCATTCCAATTTGCTATTGAATATGGAATGAAGTGATGGTGGGTCTTGTCTTTTGCCTCAGGCAGCAAAATACCTTGTGGCAGCCCTGGAAAAAAGATGAAAAGTACCAAAAATCCAACTTGTCATTCATCTAGGGCCCAAAGCAAAAAAAGAGACATTTAATCCATTGTTGCTCCTTCCAAGTCCTCTGAAAAGCTTCCCCAAACCTTTCGTGGAAATATTGAGAAGGTTGGTTATTTTCTTGGTAAGGAATGCCTCCCCACCTCCCCTGCAAATTTGAAAAAGCAATAAAACAAACAACAGTTCAAATAAATGATGGAGCCAGTTATATCTATGAGAAGGCTTGGCCCCCTAAAGCTATTGATTTTACAGCCTGAAACAGGTGAGTACAAGCAGCTGGGTGAGTGACAATTCCATTTGGACAGAATCCCAGCTTTTCATACGTTGTTCTTCAGCTTTTGCCGTTGTTTCCCAGGTGCAAGAAGCTCAGTCTCTCTCCAGTGCCAAATCTCATCAGGCTTGTGGTTTGGGAGTCATCAGGAAAGGAAATCAAAGAACATCTGTATGTAATGTGCTGCTTTACTTTTAAGAATCTCAGGCTCTTTTGGGGGGTGGGTGGAAAGGGAGTTGCTTTTTTTTTTTTTTTAATGAGAACAGCAAAAACAAAACTCAGCATGCTTCTTATTGCTGACCAGATATTTAGAATTCTCTGCTTGTGACAGCTGGAGTGTCTTATCAAACTACAAATCTTTAGGATACAGCAATGGCAGTATGAGTGGTAAGACTGTACTACAATTGTGGAGTGTGAAAAAAACTGTCACCAGCTTGAGAAAAGTTGTCCCCCAGCCAGCATGGCCACTGGGAGTTGTAGTCCAAAAAGCAATGCTTCCTAAGCTTTGTTGTCACCGACCCAATGTAACTGGAAGTTGGCACAGAGTGAGATTTCAGTATGGAGACCAGCAGAATGATGGGTCTCTTTCACACTAGTCAAATTGTAATACTTTCCTACCATTATAATTGCCATAACTGCATCCTTCAAATTTGTAGCTTGGTGAGACACTAGAGTTCTCTGGCAGAGAATTCTAAATATCCCTCCCCAAAGTGTAAATCCCAGGATTCAATAGGACTGAGCCATGGTAGCTGAAAGTGGTATCCATGTGCTATAATTGTGCAGTGTGAAGGAGACCATGAACTTGATGGGAATGTGATCTAAGGCCAAACCAGCCCAGACTAGAACTGAGAAATGGGGCAAAGAAGGAAGCTCTGATCACACTCACAAACATACATGCTGATATGCAGCTCATTTACAGATGACTGGAGGCACAAAGCATATGGCTCAATGTGTCCACAGGACTGAAGTGTGGGTGGATCCTAGGACACTGTGCTATCCCACCTTCATCGCTATGGAGGAGATAACTTTGAAAATTTGCAGACAACAGTGTCTAGGAGCCAGAATGTCTCTGTTCCTATACTTCTGCCCTTCTGCTGCTATTTCTGCCAGCTCAGATTTCCTGCAATATCTGCAGTAAATTGCCACAGCTTCTTCTGATATGATGTACATTCCTATATTGTACAAAGGTGTTGAAGAGAGTATATTTTCTTGTAAGACATACATGACTAATAATAATTCTCATATGAATAGTATATGCTGCTGTATGCTTCTTCAAAACTTTCTTTAAAATCTTTTCTAGGAAACTATAAATACACTGGCAATATTCTTAATAACATCAAGACAGTTTAATGGTACCGTATTTACTGGTGTATAAGACGCACGGGCATATAAGATGCACCCCATTTATATGTCAGCAAATACTATTTGCTGGTGGATAAGACACACTGCCATATAAGAGGACCCCATCTTCAAACAGTATTTTTCAGGGGAAAAAGTGAGTCTTATACACCAGCAAACAGGGTAATCACTAATGACTGATTATTATTACGTTTATATTCCACTTTTCCTCCAAAGAGTAAGGAGACATACATGGCTTTTCCTCTGTTTTTTATGCCCACAACAACCCTGTGAGGTAAGTTAGCCTGAGAGATTGCCTGCCTCAAAGTCAGTTGTGAGCTTTGTGGCTGAGTGGGGATTTGAAACTAGAGCCACTTCCACACTACACTGTTATAGTGCTATTATTCCATTTTCAACATCCTATGGAATTCTGGGGTTTGTAGTTTACTGAGGGCAAAGAGCTCTCTGGCTGAGAATTCTAAATGCTGTTCCCTAAACTGCAAACCCCAGGATTTCATAGGAGGTAGAAAGTGGAATAAGAGCACTTTAATAGTGTAGTGTGGAAATGGCCTCAATCTTCCATCCTGTTTCTGACACACGAAGATCTTAATTTTTGTTTTGTTGTTGTTGTTGTTGTTGTTGTGTGTCTTCAAGCTGACTCTGAATACAGTAACCCTCTCATAGGCTTTTCTTGGCAAGATTCATTCTGAGATTTGCCATTGCGTTCCTCTCATGCCAAGAGAATGTGACATGTCCAAAGTCACCCAGTGAGTTTCCACATGTGAATGGAGAGTTGAACCCTGGCTCCCAGAATCCTAGTCAAGCATTCAAGTCACTATACCACACTTGCTTTCTCTATTACCCAATACTTTTGTCAGTGATATAAAATATTTCAAGGAGCTGGGATGATGCCAGCAACCATTCTGAAGAACTGAAAAAAGCTATGAGGAAAATGGCAACTGGAGAGCTGTGAAGAGATCCAATAATAAGGCCTGTTATGGCTCATATATTTCCAGCTGAGAAACAGGAAGTGTGCAGATTGGCTTCCATAAGGTAAACATATTCTTGCTTCTGGATCTGGACTGCTTTCCCATGCAATGTGGGTCAAATGTTGACCCATCTTGCAAATAGGGATATCTGAAGGCATGCTTGAGGTATTTTTTTTTTCTGCCTAGACTTCTACTTACCCTCTTTTGTGTGTGTGTGTTTGTGCACTTAAACATCTGGTTCCTATTTGACCTGAACAGATGTGTTTCCACTTTCAAAGCATGTCCTGTGCATTCTTTCCTTAAATGAATGCTAGCAAAAAAGATTACACACATTTAAGGTGTCTAGCCTTTTTAAATCACGAAAACTGAAAGAAAGTAAAAGAACAAACTTAGTGTTCACTCATTTGGACTTCAAAACAACAAAACATCACCAAATTAAATGGCCAGTTCTAACAAAGGACACCAAATGCTTCCACAATGGGCTCAGTTTTGGACTTGAGAGAAATAAGTAAATCTTAAACTGAATAAATGTAGGTATTTCTGTATTTATAGTTTCTGTATTTATGGTCATGATTACTTAGTCACAATTGTGACACTACTGGCATGATCATAACCCCCCCTTCCACCTAATTTACCAGGCATCAGCTACAAGAAGAGAGATAAAGGTCCATTCTGCCAGTGATTGGAGCACAGACAAATGATATTTCCATAGGGTGGGGGGGGCGTTTGGAACAGGAGAGAGTACTTAGGCCCTTTCCACATGAGCCTGGATCCTGCACCATCGTGTCGTGATCCCAGCAGCACCACTGCTGGGATGGGAGCAGGACCCAAATGTTCCCCTCTGCACCTAGCTGGCTGCCAATGGCCTGGCACTGAGGAAGGAAATGCTTGGTAGTGCTTTTGCCATTCTCGCACAGCCGCTGGTGATACAATCATTGCACAAAGGGAGGCCATTACCAGATTTTTTTTCTGGAAATGGTATACTGCACAATTGCAATGGCTGGGGACATGATAAGGGTGATACTGCAATGATGTCGTGCAATGGCATGGAGTGTAGTGGAGTCTCCTTCCTTGGAGGTTTTTAAGCAGAGGCTGGATGGCCATCTGTCGGGAGTGCTTTGAGGGTGTTCCTGCATGGCAGGGGATTGGACTGGATGGCTCGTGTGGTCTCTTCTAACTCTACATTTCTATAATTCTGTGATTCCATGGCACACCTTGCAGACTGGCTTCAACATATCCCAATGCCAGGACGGTGCTGTCATGCAATAAGGGCCTTACTTAAGTATACCTATCTAAACAGCTGTTAGAGAATACTGGCCTGTATTCTTAAGCTTTGGATACAATTTTGCCTAGTGCCTGTATCCTGAGGGATGTCCTTTATTTCAGAAAGATGTAATTCCATTAGTTTTTCTAAATCAGGGATGGGAATCATCCATTTCTTCAGATGTTGTTGGACTACAAATCTGAGCAGCTCTCACCAGAGAAATGCTTGGAGTTGGGTTCAACATATGGAAGGCTGCATGATTCCCACTGTTCTAGTGAATGAAAAATTATGCATCCCTGTTCAGATCTTCATATGTACAATGAGAGGCAAGATGTAAAATTATGAGAGCTTGCAAAACAGCAGAAGAACTCAGAATCAGACAGTGGTTTGACACAGTATTCTCTCAACAGTGTTCACTGAGAAACTAACATACTGGTTCCCCCTAGCAAAAGGAGAAATAAAGGAATATTATTTTGCAACTCTTTGGGCTCTCATTTGTCTTCTCCATCACTTCTCATCAGAACGTGATCCACCAATGCATCAAAAACAATTTTGGTGCAATTTTTTTTAATCAATGTATTCTAACAAACTTTTGATAAAATCTGTTGTTAAATGATGTGTGAAACAGGTATATTCTACCGGTTTGGGGGGACTGAAGTTTGGGAAGAGGGGTTGCATTTATCCAGGTTTGAAAAACTTTAAATAAATAATACTTTTTTTTTTTCTGACAAGAAAGTACAAAGAAAGGGGTAGAGAGCAGGATTTCCCCACTGTGCCCAGACCAAGTCTTTGTTCCAAGAACCAGTGTTCCTCAAAGGACATCCAACAAGCATAGGGTTGTTAAGGCAGCTTACAAAAAGGCAGAACATTATAATGAAACAAATATAATTTATAATATATAGAATTAAGATTAAAACTGTATTAAATAACAACAGAATGAAAACCATTTAAAATCTTACTTTAGAAAGATTACCAATACTACAGCACTGTAAAATGCCCTTTTCTTATCGAAAATCAAATTTCAGAAGCTTGATGAAAAAAAAGTCTTAACCTGTCACCAAGGAGAAAGAGCCTTCCTTAGGGAGGGATTCCAAAGTGTAGGAGCAACTGCAGAGAAAGCCTTCTTCTATGTCCCACCAACCATGCCATGTAAAGGCCATGGGATATAGATAAGTGCCTCCCCTGCAGATCTTAAAGTTCAGGCAGGTTCATATAAGAAGACAGAGTCCTTCAAATAGCCTGAACCTGAGCGTTATGGGCCTCTATAGATCATAACCAGCACTTTGAAACGTGCCTGGAAACAGACCGGTAGTCAGTGGAGCTGCTGCAAAAAGGGAGTTGTTTGCTCCCTGTAACCAGCACCCGTTAGCAATCTGACTGAAGCTCTTGGGGCCAGCTGAAGTTTCCAAACACTCTTCAAAGGCAGCCTTATGTAGCCTCATTGCAATAATCCAAACAGGATGTAACTAAGACATGTGTCACCAGCATGTGTCCTTATGTTACATGTATATGAAACAGAAAGGGGGACATCACAACATAGGTACAATTAGTGCTCCTAGATGCTTCCAGTCCAGGGCCCAGGAGCAGCACAAAACAATTGATAGTGCTTTAGTTCCAAAGAGCGGGCTGGAGCTCGCCAGCAGAGAAGCCTAAGTGAGTCTTACCCAGCTACCAATCTGCAGAGAATTTAGCACACAAAACTTCTGATAAAGGCACCAGCAATGTGTATGAGCCACATAACTTCAACACTTCTCTGACATTCATACAGCTCTGAATGGTGAGGCAATTAATCATCTACATTTCCTAACATGTCTACAAAGCCTTACCAAGGAGAGCTCCTTTCAGAGGCTGGAGCCGTGGAATGCAAACAAAACTTCAAAGGTAGTTGGCCTCTCGGTAACTTAGAGGAGGAACAAAGTTCTGTTGAAGACAGTATTCCCTACTGTGATACAATGGACTGTATCTCAAAGCAAGGTCTGCTGATAAACACAGAAGTACCTGAAGGTCTCCTTGGAAATAAGATGTCAACAGAGGGAATCTAAATACTCTTGACTCTTCTGCTAAAAGAACTTACTCCAAAAAACTTTTTTTAAAAAAGTACTCCAACAGTTCCTTAAGGGAAAGAATGTAATTCCACTTCTTAAATGAGCAAGAGACGAGATAATATATTAACCAAATTGAGACTTGGTCATACCTTGTCCTAAAAAAACAAAAACAAAAAACCAGGAAACAAAATGTTTAAAAAAACTATTTTGTTGGTCAAGTTGTCAGTTTATTGATAAGACTCTTGGATGAAGTAGATAAGGTTGGATAAGACTATTGAAAGCAGCTGAACGGTGGACTTACTGCAATTTCTGAACAATCTTGAAAGAGAACCCCAAGAGACTCCACCACCATGGTTTAGTACTGTGGTTCTTAACCTGGGGCTTGGGGACCATTGGGGGCCTATGGAGCCCTCACAGGGGGTCCATGGAGCTCTGCTGCTGGCTACCAACGGCTTTGGCAGCAACAGTGACTTGCCTAAGGTCACCAGTGGGGATTTGAATCCTAATCTTCAGAAGCCTCTAATAAACAAACAAATATTGAATATTTAAATAATTATTAAATATTTGAATATTTAAATCTAAATTTAAATATTTAATTCCTGAGTTAAGTCTTGGGGTTACCTGGCAACAGATTATATTTATCGAGGGTCCCCAATAAAGAAAAGGTTAAGAACCACTGGTCTAGTACATCTGTACTTTTGAGCATTTGGGTAGTAAAACAAGTGAATGTCCAGTCTCTAAAACAGAAATAACCTGAGGAAAACTAAAGATTTTACAAAATGATATAAGAATGAGGCAAGGAAATTTTTATTTTTTGTGCCATTGATATCACAGCTGCAGATATCCTGAAGGTATGTGTAACACTTGTGCAACCAAATGTTTCACACTTTAATTGCAGTTCAGGATGAGTGTGTGGGAATCAGGGTTTATTTTTAACCGTCTAGTGAAAAATTATTGTATGCTGAGTATAAGAAAATTATAACATCACTGCCAAAGAAGCCATCTGGATCCATTGTGATGTATGATTCACACTTTGGCATAAATGAGGAGGAGCAGGAAGATGCCTTAGTCCTTTCCTTAGCTTTGTCATATATTTTAGTTGGGAAACAGGACGTTTGCAATTAAATATGGCCAGAGTAGAGAAAAGAAATGTTATGGTAAACAGTATGGGACATGTTCATCTTATTTATCCCACCACTCTGACCAGTAAATGTGAAGCACTAGATTGGTCTTCCTATAGTGCCATCTAATGCCACCAAAAGTGGACTTCTTGTTTCAAATACCACTTCCATGGCACCTAATATGTCAATATGTAACTAATGTACCTTGTTGTTGTTGTTTGCCTTCAAGTCATTTCTGGTGCCCTTTTCCCATGGCATTTTCCATGCGAAAGGGCCCCTTGAGCGTTGTGCACATGTGAGGAGCGGTCCAGGGCTTGGCAGGCACCGCTCATGCACTTTTTCATTTTCAGCTTTAAGCCAAAAATGTTGCGTGGTCACACATCGCTCCGGGGCCCTAAGTGCACTTGCTGTGCGTGCGGAGCCCCGGAAGCTGGGCCAGTCATGATTCCTGTCTCAGTGCAGCCTGGGAAGGTCCCAGGCTGCACTGCGAAAGGAAGAGGCGGCGCTGTCGCACGAGCAGGAAGCTCGTGCAGAGCTGAAGAAACCCGGACACAAGAGACTCTCACAAGAGACTGCTCACGCGAGCATCGCACCCCAGCGCCGAGAAAAGGTGAGTTGCGGAAAGGGCCTGACTTATGGTGACCCTAAGGCGAACCAATCATGGGGTTTCCTGGGGGCTGAGGATGTGTGATATGCTCAAGGTCACCCAGTGGGTTTGTGTGTCTGAGTAGGAAACTGAACCCTGGTCTCCAGGACTGTAGTCAAATGCTCAAACCACTACACCATGCTGGCTCTCCTACTTCCTTATTTTTACATTTCTTCTGCCACAATTTATCCTTTAAATTCCACTGCCACTAAGATCTTCTCCCTTTATCACATAATCAGTCAGGGTTGAGAATTACGTGGCTCTTGGGGAATCTTATGCAACTCCCAGGGCCCCTCAGAGTGTCACCAACTCCTCCAATTCCTGAGTTAGTTTTTTTTTTTAAAAAAAAAAGCACCTGAAAAATGATCTTTTGGTTTTAAAAAAATGACTCCAGGGAGCACAATTTAGCTTTCTGAGACTGTTTCAGGGGCTCCCCTACCCCGAAACAACAGAAAATCATTCCACAAACTGCTCAGAAGTGAATTCCAATTTAAGAACACCATGCCTTCCAACTGTTTTGATTTGGCTGCAAAATGGGGAGGAAGTAAGGAGAGAACAGAAAGAAAGAAGGCAGTGCCATGTGGTTCCAAGGTACAAAGGAGGGAGATGAGGAAACGGAGGACAGGTAAGACCGTGTCGACCTCCTTGCCTTGTACCTTGGAAGCACACAGTGCTTGCTTGCTTCCTTCTTTCTGTTCTGTCTCTTCCTTCCTCCCCGTCTTGCACCACCTCATGCTACTGCGTGCCTACCTATCCTCTGTAAACTGTGTTTCAAAGCAGTGCCAGTATGAAGCAGCAGGCTTGATTTTGCCCTCTTAACAGCATTTTCATATATTTTGCCTCCACTTTTCAATATAAATCTTTTCTACACTCACTAACATGTTGCTGCTGCAGCAGCCAATACCTCTATTAAGAAGCTGTATTTGACTCCTGTCTTAAAATGATGTAACTTAAACTTTATGTAGTGGTTTATGACGTGGCAGAGTACTGTGTCCACGGTGCAATTCTGACCATGGCCATTTCTGCACTAGACTGTTATGTAGCACTATTATTCCACTTTCAACATCCTATGGAATTCTGGGCCGGCCCCTCCCAAAACTGCAAACCCCAGGATTCCATAGGATATTGCAAGTGGAATAATAGCGCTATAACAGTCTAGTGCGGAAATGGCCCATGTTTACTCAGAAGATAGTCTCATTGAGCTTAATTGGTCTTAATCCTTAGCAAGCATGTTTAGGATTATAGGCTTTAAAAACATAACCATCCCACATTTATTAATACCTTTCTTTGAAAATGGAGAATGGCTGGACTCAGTTCACCTTCACGATAGTATTTTTTTAATCCCTCTGACTGAGTTTGAAGGAATACAGTGGAAAAAGATGCAGAAGCAGTGGGGAAGCAGAGGGGTGAAAATAAAATATTTCACCCTAGAGAAAGATCCAAAAGTGTTTTTTTCTCTCTCTCTCTTTCCATTAGGCTTGAACTTATTTAATATACTTACTATTGTGGGGAGAGTGGGAGAAAAGTCCCAGCATTCACCCTAGGTACACCGCTGCTATGCTAGGACTGAAAACATCAAAACATGCTACAATCCAGCTGCAATTGGAGCTGTTGCTATCATGCTGTTGGGTTGCTCCACTTCCAGGATGCTTGAATCTGTGGCCCCTTTTACGTCCAACCCAAACAAGCAAAGTATGCATCCTGTGCCCACAATTATTCTTCCTCCTCCTCCTCTGTCTCTCTCAAACACCTTCCCAGCAGGGGAATTGTCCAAACTCTGTACAGCTGACCTGCTTCCAAAACTTTTGCAACCTGCTGGTTGTGCTTGCTTCTGCTTCTTCCCCTGAGCTATCTCTAACAGGGAGCAGCAGAAGTGCATCCAGCTCTTTTTCTTTAGCTGGACACTGTGACAGGCATCCTCAAAGGCTTCTCACATGTTATTGCTCTCCATCTAAGTAAAGGAAAATTGCTGGATGCATCTTTGCTGTTCCCTGCACCTTCCTCCAACACAGAAGTAGCCACCTTTGGAGGCTACCTTACTGACAAGATGATTGGAGGGTGCAGTCAGAACAGAAAGTTGACCTTTGCAACAACCCCAAAAGTGAGTTACAATTGTGTATGTTGGACCTAGAATGATAGAATCACAGAGTTAGAAGAGACCACAGGGGCCATCCAGTCTAACCCCCTGCCATGCAGGAACCCACAGCAAAGCAGTCCCAACAGATGGCTATCCAGCCTCTGCTTGAAAACCTCCAAGGAATGAGACTCCACCACAGGCAGCATGTTCCATTGCTGGACAGCTCTGACAGTTCTTCCTGAGGTTTAAGTGGAATCTCTTTTCCTGCAGTTTGAATCCATTGCTCCTTGTCCTAGTCTCTGGAGCAGCAGAAAACAAGCCTGCTCCCTCTTCAACACGACATCTCTTCAAATATTTAAACATGGCTATCACGTCCCCTCTTAACCTTTTCTTCTGCAGATTAAACATACCCAGTTCCCTAAGCCACTCCTCATACGGCATGGCTTCCAGACCCTTCACCATTTGGGTCGCCCTCCTCCGGACATGCTCCAGCTTGTCTTATGCCATTGTATTTCACTGACAGGATACCAACCATTATTTTGTTTTTTAAAACTTTTCCCCAATAGTTTTGGTCTTGGTGTGGCTCATGATAGGGGTGGAAAATTGGCTCCTGAGAAATTGTTGCCCATCCCTGCTTTATATATAGATGTTTTGAGGTTGTTTACTGAAAATCTGCAATGCATCTAATCCCCCAATATTGTACAGGATGAGGCTGGGGTGGCTCTGGCAGCCTGTTCTTTCCTTGGCCATGTTGTTCACTTAGTTTCTCCCAGTTTCTGTAAAAAGTGGGAGATGCACACCCATGCTTCTTGTCTTGTCCAGAAAGCCAGCCACAGCTCACAGTAATAGAGTCCATAGTAGCAGCCATAGACAAGGTTTACAAAAACTTATCTGTCAGTTCATTTTTTTGTTTCAGCAGCTTAAGTGGGTTAATATACGGACTCAGATATAGTGTTTTAATCTACACATGGGACTATTTATGGTTTTAGCATCACTATTATCATATATGGGTTTAAAGTATTTATTGTATTTATTCTATTGTGTTTTATGTCACTCTTCTACGTATTTCATATTTTATATATTTTAAGGCAAAATTTGTCATCTTTGCTCATGCTGGTCTATGACTGTAATAAAATGATTCATTGATTGATTGAGCAGTCCAAGTCAATAATAAATTCAGAGTATCAGTTCAAGGGAGTATCTAGCACTATAGTCAACACAAAAAGTGAAGGTCAAAGTTTTCCACGAACATGAGCCAAGGATCAAAAGAAAAATGGGTTGCTTCCACCAGAAATACCAGTTGTCCGCAACGGACTTCTCTTCACCTCATCTCTTGTATTTGTTACCCAGCAGCCTCCCCAGCTGTTCGCCTAATTAATACATCTTCTTTATATAGGTGCTCTGAGTCTCATGGGCTCTCTCTTTCTCATCTATGCCAGGCTATAGTAAGTATTGTCCTGTCCATGTCTCTGTGTTGTGGCTGTTGGGAAGGTTCTTGCCTGAATTTGCACCTGAGTCCTGGGACTGGGGTATGACAGTCTTCTTGAACAGTGGCAGAACATAAAGCTCCAGCAGCATAGTTGCACAGGTCAAGGAGGGGAGACGGCGCTATGGAACTCTTCTGGCATTTCCATCAGAAAATAATGGCTTTCTGGATTGGGACACAGGTAGAGCTGTCCGTGGCGCCTTCTAGCTGCCATTGCATGGCCTGGGGGAAAGCAAGTTTATCTTCCCTGCTTTGCCATGAAGACCCACTGAGTGACCTTGGGCACATCACACATTCTCAGCCCCCAGAAAACCCTGTAACAGGTTCGCCTTAGGGTCACCATAAGCTGGAAATGACTTGAAGTTATGCAACAGTGACAATTACTAAAGCACTTTAGCATAATGAGTATAACTGCTGAATGATAACAACAAGGCCTCTGTGGAAATTGGTGAAAATCAGCTCCTGAAATGTTGCATGAGACTGGAAGAAACAGATGAAGGGGAAGGGCACAAAGAAGAAAGGGAAACCTGAGATATTTCAAGAAAGGACTAAGTGGAGGAGTAGGAAACACTGTTGAACATGCAGGTGCAATCAAAACAAAATGAACTGAAAATTACCTATATTTTTCAGGCAGTCTGGCTGAGCACATACCCATGTCAATCTGTTTCAGCATAAAAAAAAATTATAAAGAAATCCTGTAGCATGTTTGAGACTGACTGAGAAAAAGAAAATTTCTGCACAAGCATCTGTGGACTCATAATTTTTGGCCCTGCTGTGGCTCATGATGGGTTCTGTGGATTCTAGTCTGATGAAGTGACTGGAGTCCATGGAAACTTAAACAGTCCTCCATCCACATTTGCAGGTTTACGTTTCTCAGATTTCATTATTTGCAAGTCTCTCCAACTCCTGTCTCCCCCTTAAGTGCTTCTTTTCCAGGCTAACCCAACCTCTCATATACTCCAATTGGGCCATGCAGCACTCTAAAAACTCACCTCTGCTGTTCCTCTTCCCCTTCCTCCTCTACCCAATGCTACCTGGTCAGCTAAGGATGGACCTCAGCCCAATTTCTCAGCACCCCAAACCTTTTCCCAGTGTCCCTGGTACACCCAAGGAAGAAGATGGGTGAGAGAGGAAGTATAGGGGCCCCATGCTGACCCACCCTCTTTCCCTCTTCTTTCCCTGACCTGGGCCATTTCCACACTACACTCTTATAGCGCGATTATTTCACTTTCAACATCCTATGGAATCCTGGGGTTTTCAGTTTCGGGAGGGGCCAGCCCAGAATTCCATAGGATGTTGAAAATGGAATAATTGCACTATAAGAGTATAGTGTGGAAATGGCCCTGGTTCGGGCCCTGGGTACCCAGTCTCCCCACCATGCCTTGGCCCCCTTCCCACAGCCCCACACAGACATTTCTATATTTGCAATTTGCCTCAAAGGTGCTACAAGATTCCTTTACATCTTTTCAGCATGATTGTTGCAAAAAGTGCTGAGAAGACAGTGCACCAGAAGAAATAGGTTAACTTAAAACAGATTTCAAAGCAAAGGTTGGACACACGTGTATATATGGAGCACAGCTCAGCATGAATACTTGCAGTGTTAGCTGAGCCATCCTTGGAGTTACTGTCTCCCGAAGTAACTTTTCCCCTGATAAATCTGTTTCAAATATGGTGGTGCTGGGGATATTAAGCTCTTTTGTAACAAACAAACAAACAAACAAACATACAAAAACCCTCTCAACAAGTGCTGCTAGTGGAGGGAACCAGCTGTGTTTTGCTAGTTCATTATGCCAGAGTTTTAAATGTTCTTGCTCAGTTTGCCAACTGTTCTTTCTGAAGCTGTCCCCTTGCTTTCTGGGGCCCTTGAAGTGGTTTTTCCAGTTATTTGGAGTCAGCTGATGACAATGGCTTATTATTGCCTGAGAAGCAGAATCCTGTGTTTCTGTGCAAAAGATTCCTGCCTCCTCCTGACATATGTGAAGCCACTGGAAAAACTGGAACCAGATTTTTAAAAGTGTGTGCATGCGTGTGCGTGTGTGTGTATGTGTGTGTGTTGGGGGGTAGAATTGAACACTTGAAAGACTGCAGTTCTGAAGTGTTAAGACATGAAGAGAGGCCCTGTAAGAAAGATTGCTTCATACTCTCCCCACACTGTGATTCATTTGCTCCAATCCATCACTGATTTATCATGCTCATCTGCTAAGGCCCTTCAAAGACAGCTATGCATCTGCTCCAGCCAGTCAGTCACAGTGAGAAATAAAAGCAGAGGATGAAGCAAGGAGAACATGTCCTGGGTTCCATTAATGTCAATTAAGAGAGGTGGAATAAAAGAAGGGGGAGGGGAGTGAGAAACACTTGGCTAACGATCATCAGAAGAAAGTGCCTACTCAAGTGGAAAAGTCAGGAATTTGGGAATCTCGGTAGAGAATGTATATGTGAAGAAAAGACCAATCTGTTCAAGCAACCTCTCTCAAACTCCATGCAGAGCACAGTAGTTTGATGGGAGAGGGAATGTATCACTCATGTGTTCTGAGAAATGAATAAAATAACTAAAAAAAATTCAAATAGCTGAACCTGCACCCAAGAAGCAGGTTGCTCCTGAAGTTATGATGCCCTCCCCAAGACATAGAATCCGAGATTCCTAGAATCATAGAATTGGAAGAGACTACAAGGGCCATCGAAATGGTGTAAGTACACTAAAAGAGAACAAAGACCATTTTTTGCTTTTTTGGTGTACTTTAAAACATAGTCACCAAGTGCTCTGTGATATCAGGTGATGTGTGTGTATGTGGGAGTTAGCCCAAAGGCTGCAGTCCAACAGTGGTTAAAATAGGAGTGTTCTGACTTGAGTTGGCTTAGTCTTGCTGACTTTAGTGGGTGTTGTAGCTTTGATTTCAGACACCCTAAATGATTGGTTTATGAACTAGCTAGTGGTATAATTTGTGACTTGTTTTTCAGTTGGTACCCTGTGACAACAGGTACTGCTTTGCTCTCCTGCAACATAATTCAGGGACAAACAGGATCATATTATTTATCATGTTTTTTTCCTCAGAGGCACTCCCCCTCAGGCACAGAAAAACATCTGTTTGTCATATCACATTATTTTCCACACCCATATATCTTGCATTTAGCAGGCTTTGTTTCATGATTGGCCATGGGAAGGTAAATACAGGATTAACTTCCAAATTTGATTGCCAAGGCATGTATCTCCAAGAGAATCCCCTCATGAGAGGAAGAACAATCATAGGAAATATGCATTCCTCTTAGAGTCTAGACAAAAAATAAAAGGGATGTGAGGGAATGATAGCAACTCTTCTTGACTTGAAAGTGTCCACTCTCACAAGTACAGGCAGGTCCCAGAGTCCCTGAAAGCTTTCAGGAAATCAAGTGTAAGACAATTACAAAGTTAATGTAATTTTTATAGAAAAAGTGGTCAATAAATGGGTAGGCTGCTTAGATCATGTTGCCATCACTTCTTTAAAAATAACTAGATAGGATGGCTTAACTATAATGATGGCTTAACTATAATGAATTCTTTCACTGTATAGACAACACTAGATTGCTTTCTTCATATACATCTACTTGAAGTTTGTCTTCAGAGGCCCTCTTTCAGATCTTCCAGTCAAGTGAAGTGAAGCAAGAATTTAGCAGGCAGAAAGTTTTCTCCAGGATGACACCCTGGTTATGGTATACCCTCCTCAGATAAGCTTGCCTATACCTTCTTTAATATCATTTGAGTGTCAGATGTAGCAAACAGCGTATGGGACAAAAGCATAGGGCAGCCTACAGAAAATGAATGAATGAATGAATAAATGAATATAACAAATTTATCAATAAATAAAATCAAACAATAATGTTTCTGAAACATCTAACATTTTCTTAAGTTAGAATTGGAGACAGTCTTCTTCTTTATAGTCCAAAGATAAAAGAGTAAAAATTGCCCACTCTCACAACATCCTAACCTGTCTTAGCATGATCCCTCACTCAGATTCTAAACTTATACTAAACTTATACATTTTAGAAGGAAGCAAATCCAAGGAGGTAGCTTACCTGTTAGACAAAAGGACCTTTCTGCATGACGACTGTGTCCCGGCACAGAGATGTGAAAGGAGCAGGACCACAATGATGCTTCTGCATGACATCGTTGCATGACGTCATCGATGATTTACCCCACGATCATGCCAGCTGGCAATGGGAGAAGGATGGGACCATAACAACATCATACAGAAGCATCACATGATGCTCCTGTCCTTCCTGGCCATGTGGAAGAGTGGGAAACACAATGGAGGTGCTTCCTGTCCCAGTGCAGAACGGGAAAGAACCTGGCTGTGCTGTGGAAAACAGGAGAGTGTCGCTCATGCTCCCTTCCACAGAGAGCCAGTCGGGTATGAAGTGGAACATCCCCATTGTGCTCCCTTACTGCCAAAGGCACCGCTGGAATCAAGACCAGAGAATGACAGGAAAAGGTAACATGCAGAAATGGCCAAAGATCTTTTTATTCAGAAGATTGATTGCTTGTTGAGAGAGGGGCTTTTAATTGGTGTTTGCTGTGCTTTTATTGGTTTGAACCAAATGGGTTTTAATATTGTAATTTGTTTTGTTGTGTTCTTTTTTAAAATCTGCATTATTTTTAATTAATATACTGCACATTGGATAATCTGTCTTAAACTACTCATTGGAGATAAATCAACTAACACACACACGCTGAATGAGGTTTAAGAGCAATTGTATTATGCAATGAGGATTCTGACTGGAAGAGAGCAGGACCTAAAGAAGGAATCACAAGTCATGTTCAGACATTCCAATTCAGGGGAGAATCTGTGTGTCTGTGCGTGCGTGCGCATGCACGCACATGTGTGTGCACATGAGTGTATGTAGGTGTGCATGTGCATGTGTGCTGGGAATGAGTATGAGTATGAATATGTTAGTTCCACTACCTGTTCCTATCATCCTCTATAACAGGGTAAGCATCTGCATATCATGCGCTGCTAGCAGGCCATACGTAGAATCATAGAGTTGGAAGAGACCACAGGGGCCATCTGTTACCCTGTATGTTGGGGGTCCCGGGAGGGGTGCCCAAATAACAAAATAAAAGCACAAATTGGGGGAATTAAGCTTGGGCACTCTCTTAAGCTAACGAGAGGCAGGGTAACTTCAGCTAGGATCTTTTACCCAATGTATACTGCGTCTGGTCAGAGAGCAGTTAGACAAGCTTTTAAAGTAACAAATGATGTTTTTATTAAGAACAAACAACAAGAAAGACATGACAAATATTAGCTAACTTAGAAATAGAAATTGAGAGTTTCAAGGGAATGGGTAATACGACACCTGGTCTCGTAGTCCTGGAGGGAAAGACGGGGTTCCGGGAGAGAAAACTCAACGGGGTTCGCTGAGGGGAGTTTCCTTGGACAACAGGCAGCAAGGCGGGATGGAAGTCCAAAGTAGTCCAAGGTAGTCCCAAAAGTGGGGACTTTTTATAGGGTGGAGTTTACCTACAGGCTGTGCTATGCTCGGTGAGAACAAAGGGGATTTTGGAGCTGGACAAAGGAGTTGGAAAAGGTCAGGTTTTGCATGATTAGCTTAACGCTGGATGGCAATAGTATGGCCAGTACGCTGATGGCCCGACATAAAGGAATGGCTCGGCTCTTGGCCGTGCGGCTTTGTGAAGATACGCGCCGAGCAAAGCCGGTTTGCAATGAGGTGTTCCCTGAAGCAACAAAGAGGCTTGAGTTGCCTGCCTGAATGAGGTTTTGGAATGTACAACCATTAACGGCCGCGCCAAATACGTGCTTGTCCAGAGGACCCTTGAAAACACGTGGGGTAGGGTGGCAGAGAAAGGTCAAGTAAAGGCTGAATTATTTGATATCAAAATGATATCTAGTGCTCTCACCTGACATATCATAACCATGATAACACATCCAGTCCAACCCCCTGCTATGCAGGAACACACATCAAAGCATTCCCAACAGATGGCCATCCAGCCTCTGCTTAAAAACCTCCAAGGAAGGAGACTCCACTGCATTCCGAGGCAGCATATTCCACTTCCGGACAGCTCTGATCATCACGAAGTTCTTCTGAGGTTCAGTTGGAATCTCCTTTCCTGCAGCTTGAATCCATTGCCCCTTGTCCTAGTCTCTGGAGCAGCAGAAAACAAGCCTTCTCCCTCCTTGACATGACATCCCTTCAAATATTTAAACATGGCTATCATGTCTCCTCTTAACTTTCACTTCTGCAGATTAAACATCCCCAGCTCCCTAAGCCGCTCCTCATAGGGCATGGCTTCCAGACCCTTCACCATTTTGGTCGCCCTCCTCTGGACACACCCCAGCTTGTCAATATCCTTCTTGAACTGAGGTACCCAGAACTGCACACAGTATTCCAAATGAGGTCTAACCAATGCAGAATAGAGTGGTACCATTACCTCCCTCAGTCTAGACACCATACTCCATACAGGCATGTTGCAGCCATACTGGAAGAGATGTTGCATGACTCCTGGTTCCTGTCTGGGTCAATTTTGAAGCATTTTCCATTGGTTTAAGAGGATGATGGTGGTGGAGAGAAGAAGCAAGCTGCTATTTCACTGGGATGTTTTAATGCATTGGGGAGGATCTGAGAGCAAAAAAGCACCAGAAAACCACCCTAAAATTGGAGGATCCAGTGGCTTGACAGACGCACAAAAATGGGACTAGGACTTGAATGGGGCTTATGAACCACACTTTCCCCACCGCTGCTCTATAGGTTGAGGGAATAACCTCTGAACTTTTTGAGTGGGCTCCCTGCACAATTTACAATCATGGAAAATGAGGGATCTCCACTGCACAGAGGAGAAAAGGCAGACATTGTTGTATACCACTAGAGAACACTGGTGACAGTAAGGAGGAGAGGAAGTAGCATGCTCATCTTTGTGCTTCCTTGCATGTTGTTCCCACATCAGAATAGAAATAGCTTGATATCACAATCTTTCTAAATTGTTGTTTTAATTCTTTAACAGTTTAATTCTATTTTAATTTGCACTACTTATATGGTTTTAAATTGTTTTAAATTGTTGTAAACTGTGAGTCACTTTGAGGCCCAATTTTAGGGAAAAAATAGGATACAAATAAATATGATAAATATAGCAACAACAACCATTTCAGTCAAAAGGTCATTGTTACGTAGACCGTGTTTGTTCTCTTCTGTCTTGCAGAAGGGGTTAAGACATCAAAGAATGCTCATAACTTTGTTGGCTTTTGAGATGGTGAAGTTCTTTGCACTCCTCTGAATCCTGCTGCCCTTATGTCTGGCAAAGCTTGTCTCTCCACATCCTCGCATGGGAGGCAGATGGAGGGACAGCAAAGCTGCAGAAGTTTGGAGGGTCATGGTTGATGCAACACGCATCTGATGGAGCTAAAAGGAATCATCTGATGGCACTGAAAGAACAGGATGCAGCTGCTTGACAACACATGATCTAAAAGCCAGGATTTGATCTGAAGAGTACACAAGATCTAAAACCAACATTGGAACTGGGCCTGCCCAGTGAATTGCTTTGTACTGTGATCATGGACTTTAAGGAGAGTGTGGGCCATACATAACAAAACTAGAAAAATGATCTTACGGTGTGAAACAAAAAAAAGAAATCATCCTCAGCTGTAGGCATCCCATCCCTATGTCCTATCCAAAATACCGCTGGGCTCCCAGCACATGTTTTCAGAGCTATTCCATTAGTGGAGGATGCTGCAAGCAGGTTTCCTTCTGTTCTGTTTTATCCGTGTGCCAAACGCGGCAGTGTGTCTTTCCAGTTACGAATTGGTATAAGAATGAAGGACTTCCTGCATTGCACACTTATTTATGCTCATATTTGAATCTTACTTTTTCCAGTACAATTTATGTAAATCTGGATGAAAATAAATTAAACCAAACAATTTTGTAACACTGAGTCTGGGATGACTTTTTCCCTCATCCTGTGGGAAAACTTTTAATTAGCTCAGTATGTAGAATCTCCAACTAAGTTCAAGCTAAGGCTCTTGTCTGCTAGGCATTTTTCACTCAAAGCTCTGAGCTACATCAGTTACTAGTTCAATTTTTTAAATCTCTTTCTTTCTTTCTTTCTTTCTTTCTTTCTTTCTTTCTTTCTTTCTTTCTTTCTTTCCCTCTTCTGTCTTATGTCTTATTCTTTCTTTCTTTGTTTCTCCTGATACTAAAAGTTAATCCATATGGTATATAATCAACAAGAGTCTAATAACAACTTAAAAATTATAGTTGGCATATTCTTTAATGAACTGCAGCCCATCTCTTCAACCGGAGTCTGATGGTATCTATTGCTTGATATCCATTCATTCCTATACTGGTAAGGTCTTTACCAATCTGAAGCTATTTTTTTTAATAAACAGAACTGTGATCTTTGCAGTTTACCATTATATGGAGTTGGTCAAGATATGAAAGATTTCCCCCCGTAGGTAGTAAATATGAAATGAGTGATAACAGAAACAAGGCCAGCCCTAGGATAAATGGTGCCATGGGTAAGGAGTGCCGATGACACTCTCTCTATATAGTCAGATTTCCAAGCCCACTTGGAAGGTATATGGGACTTGGTGGAGGTGTTATTTTGGGGACTCTGCTGTTGCTGTTAATTGCTATCAAGTCAGCTTCAACTTATAGTGACCCTATGAATGGGAGCCCTTCAGCATATCGTGTTATTACAAGCCCTGATAAAGTTTTACAAATCTTGCAAGCTCAGGACTATGGCTTCCTTAATTAAGTCTGTCCATCTGTAATGAAGTCTTTTACTCACTGACCCCCAGTTTACCAAGCATTATGCTTTTCCTTTCCTTTCCTTTTCCTTTTTTTTTTTTTTAATATTTACGTTCACAAGGGATCTTGGTTACATATAGTAATGTTCCAGTATAACACAAGTAGGAAAATAAAAAGCACAAAAGGAGGAAAGATAACCACACTAATTGTAAATTTTTATAAAAGCTGACCAAACATCCAAATAGAAGACCATTTGTACATTTTGTCTATACCTCATTCTTTCAAATGTTGCAAACACTGTTAAACGTTCTATCCATTGGATGGCAGGGGGAGCAAAATTATCTTTTCAGTAATAAAATATTAATCTTTTAGCAGTCAAAAGGGCACAAAAATCCACTTCCATTGGCCATTTGTTATTTTCTAAGAAACAGGTAAATAATTCAAAAGAACATGTACATCCCTGTATACCAAGGAACTTTCCAAAACCAAATTTCCTCGTGTGATTACTTCCTCTCAAAAATCTCTCTAAATCCTGTGCAATATCTTTTATCAGCTTTTGTATTATGATTAATCATCTGAGATAAGTCCCTAGGGATAATTATACCCAAATAAATAACAGAATTTGGGCAATATCCAAACTGCCATACTTTAAATATGCTAAAGCTGTGGTTCTTATTTTTTTCTTTACTGTGGACCCCCTGTAAATATAATTTGTTACAAAGGAGCCCCAAGATTCAAGATTTAAATATTCGAATATTTATTTATTTATTTATTAATTAAAGGTTTCTGCAGACTAGGATTCAAATCCCCATTCAGACACTGCTTGATCTTGGGCAAGTCACATTTTCTCAGCCTCAGAGGAAGGCAAAGGTAAACTCCCTCTGAACAGATCCTGCAAAAAACAAAACAAAACAAAACAAAAACAAAACCCTGTGACAGGATTACCTTAGGGTCACCATAACTCAGGATTGACTTGAAAGCACACAACAATAAAGTGCCACTGACGGGGGAGGTTGTTTTTTAGCCTGTTGCTGCTGCTGTTGGTGTCCAGCAACAGGGCTCTGTGGATCCCCTGTGAGGGCTCCATGGACCCTAGGGGTCCATAGCCCCCTAGTGAACAACCACTGTGCTAGATTCTGTGTTATCTCCTACTGGCAGCATTTCTGACTTGGGCCAGTTAATTGAATACCTGGATTTTTTAACAAAATGATTAATCAACTAAATTAATTAAACAGGGATGGGCTGCTGGGGCTTTGAGATGAACAACAAGAGATCATCTGCAAAAAAAAGAGTGTTTTTAAATTCCAAATAAACATGGTCATATTCATTGAACTTTGAATTTTGTATAATAGTGCGTGCTCAGGTTTCCAAGCACAAACTGAATATTAAAGGAGAAATGAACATCCCTGCCCTGTACCCTATTTCAACGTAAAAAAGATGAAAAAGAAACCATTGGTTATAACACATGCTCTTTGTGCTGAATATTACATTTTTATCCTTTCCAAAGATATCCTAAGAAACCCTAAATTAGCAAATAGTGTGAAAACAAGTGACCAATAAATTTTATCAAAGACTCTTCTCAGCATCTAAAGAAATATCTGGCTGATAGTTCTATCTGAGTTTAAAGCAAATAAATCTGCAACCAGTCAAATATTATCAACTCCCTGCTTGTTTGTGATAAATCCCCCCTGGTCATGACTTTTTGAAATCTGTTAACTAAAATAGCTATCAATATTTTAATATCAGTATTTAGTAAGGATATAGAGTGGTATTTGGTGCGCCAAGTGTGACCCTTACCAGGATTAGGTATCACAGTAATATAGGCATCATTAAATGATGAAGATCGGGAGCCAGATTCTAAGGCCATTTCCACATAGAGTTTTTAACATGGGGCAGAGCGTCCTCCAGGGAGGATGTCTGCACCTGGGAGCGAACTGGGTCAGACCTACTTAACATAGATCCGCACCCCAGCCCTCTCCGGAACGACCCCAACTGGTCGTCCAGAGTGCTTTTGAAAGACCGCTAAAAACAGGTCTTTCAAAAGCATGGAGCGCGCCACTGCGAGCCTGCTCCCATATGCAGATTTGCAGGCTCGCATTGGTGCAAGTCTGCGATCCGCCAGGGGCGGGCTTTAGGCTGGCGAGCTTCAGCGGTTGGTCAAGACCTTCAACCAACTGGAAGCCGCCATTTTTGTCCCCAGAGCAGTGTGGAGCGGTGGCCACGCACTGCTCTGGAGAAGTGTGGACCGGTCTGGGGAGCCCAAAAGTCTGGTGAGTACTATCACGGGGCAATTCCCTCGCCCCGTGCGGAAATGGCCTAAGATACATCTGTAAAGATGGAGCAGTCTTGATGCTAGCAAACTGGAGAAACCCATCAGGGCCAGGAGACTTCCCTCTTCTCATACTTGCTATAACATTGATAATTTCCTCTAAGTATAAAGGTGCTGAAAGAACTTGTTGCTATGATGAACTAAGATGGGGAATGTCAATATGAAAAAAGAAAGCCTCCATACCCTGTTGTTGAATTTTATTTATCAAAGCTATAAAAATCCTCACAAAAATTCAAAAATTGTAGATTTGTATCTGTGGGCAATGTATATAAATTATTTCTTTAATCTTTGATAGCTGAAATAGCATTGTGTTGTCGTTGATAGACAGTTAACTAGTCATTCCTATTGAGACAGTGGCGGAGCTTGGAGTGTGTGGAGGGGGGGTGGGAGGAGGCAGGGCAATGGCACAAAGGGGGTGGTTCCTGTGCGTGGGGGCATGGCCAGGGCTCATGGAGGTGTGGCTATGGGCTGGGATGCCCCAGAAACATTGCTACCCAGGGCGAATCGCCACCCCACCCCCCGTCCCTATGTGACTGTATTGAGCAACCTCAAACCTCAACTTTAAGTCAGAGTTCCATTTGAAAGTAACTAGAGCCCTACTAAAGGGTTCTAAAACTATCATTGATTAAATGTTTAGACAAGTGGAACTCACCAGCCTTACACCCTCTGCTTCTGTCACTTTTTCCTGCATGTAGAAGGCAGCTTTCTGAATGACTGATCACATGATTTTGAACCCTGGATAATCAGATTTGAACATTCCATGAAGGCTCCATGGATAGAAGGTTCTCCCAATGAGAAATCTATCTGTGGTGTGTGGGGCATAATTAAAATGGAGACTGAGGGTAATGGCTAATCAATATAGTTTGAGAATGCCTGAAGAAGGCTTTGGATAGATGATGAACTGGGACAAGGGAAAGTGTCTGGCTCTGCATGCCTCTTCTGTACTGTGCCCATTTAACTTTTGGCAAAGATAGTCCAGGCTTGAGAGGCTCCTCAGCACAATACCACTGATGTATTTAAGTATTTTAGTCTGAGTCTCAAGTCGAGTCTCAAGTCTCTACCTTCAAGTCTCAAGTCCTTAAAGATATTTTCAAGTCAAGTGTCAAGCAAGTCTCAAGTTTGGAAGCCAACTTTATGTCCCAACCAAAATTCCAGAATTATTGGATAGAGTAAAATAAATTGAGTTTTAACAATTTAAGCGGAGTCGGCTCTCCACATTTGCAATTTTGTGATCTGCAGCTTTAGAAGTGGGGAATAGGATCCTGTCTTACTCCCCATTACTGAAGCTTCAAAAACTTTAAAAGGAAGGATCCTTCCTCCTCAAGCCCATTGCCTAACACATTTGCTGTTCCCCTCTGAGAAATGCACCCTGCACTCTGGGGGTGAGTCTTGTCTTTTGCTCTTAGGAGACATTTTAGAAGGCTCCTCCAATATGCAGCAGGGAAAGACTGCTGAGCAGACCTCAAGCCTGCCTCAAGTCCATTGCCTAACCTGTTTGCTGCTCCCCTCTGAGAAATGTACCCACACTTTGGTCTTGAGAGAGATTGTTATGTGACCAGTAGGCAAAAAGAGATAGAGGCATTTTTCAAAGTCATAACGTTTCTGGATGAATGTGTTATGTTACTGAACCAAGGGCATCAAGTGAGTCATTAAAAATATACAAGTCTCGAGTCGAGTTGAGTCAGTGCATCATTTATGGCTGAAGCAACTTAAGTCCGACTTGAGTCCAAGTCCATTGACTCAAGTCTACATCACTGCATAATACTCTAGAAATCCTCTTTTCAGCCAAGGCCTCACCCTCAGGGACTTATCCAGATCCTATCATAGGACATAAGATTCTCAAGTCAGAAGCATCTCAAGTCCTGAGACTTCATAGTGAAAACCAGAAACCTAGGGAAAATTCCCTGGTAATATCAAAGGAAGTGGGCTGTAGTCATGTCACTAAACGTGGGCTGTTAAATACAAGCCAGGGTGCCATTCAATTAAAAAGCACGAAGTCTAGCAAATGAGAAATAGTTAGCTGGCTGGAAATTAAATTTTCCAAGCTCTGCATTAAACAGAAAAAGAAATTTCTCTTAACAATTTTTAACACTTTCCCAAGAACTGCTTTTGAAAACACATGGGAATTATGGTTCAGCCATAAAGAGTTCTCCAAGATGTGCTTTGAAGAGAAAAACCCAAACTCTTTTTAACATATGGGGCTTGGGTTGTAATCCAACCAAAGAAACTTTTCCAAACTAAATGAAAGTTTCTGAAACTCAGCTTATAACGTGCTGCTCTCACTAATTAGTTCTCCTCATTGCCTGCATTTTCTTTTCTTCTCATTTTCTTTTACAAACCTTCCTCATCTCCAAAATCATCATCATCTTCATCACAATGCTAGTGCAGTCATCAGATATTTTGGGGGGTGGATGATGAAGACAACAACAATAATGATAACATTACAGCTTCAAAATCCTGAATGTCTAACACATTCTGGTCATAGTTACAACGTCTTCTTAGGGAAGCAAGCAAAGAACAAGATCGAGTGACAAACATGGAAGAAAGGAAGAAGAGAAAGATGATGAACATAGCTAGGAGATGAAAGATAAAGACAGAATGAAAGAGATGGAAAGGAGGGAGGAGACAAATGTAGTCAGGGAAACTGAGGTGGAGGAAAGGAGAAAGAGACAGTACAAAGGGGATGAGGGAGAAGACAAGTGCAACTAGGAGATATGGAGAGTGGATGGAAAGTGTCCTGTTTAGAAAGACAGCCAAGGTTCATAGTCCTTAAACTGAATCTATCATAGCAGCTAAATCAAGATTTACAGAAACTTATCAGTCAATTATCATTCTTGTTTCAGCAGTCTAAGGCCATTTCTGCACTACACTGTTATAGTGCTATTGTTCCACTTCCAACATCCTGTGGAATTCTGGGGTTTGTAGTTTAGGGAGGGGCCTGTAGAATTCTCAGCCAGAGAGTGCTTTGGCCTCAGTAAACTACAAATCCCAGAATTCCACAGGATGTTGAAAGTTGAATAATAGCACTATAAGAGTGTAGTGCAGAAATGGCCCAGGTCAGCCATAAATTCAGAGTGTCAGTTCAAGGGAACATTCAGCAGCACAGTCAGCACACAAAGCAAGGGTCAAGATTTTTCAGGAACAAGAGCCAAGGACCAAAAGAAGAATGCATTGCTTCCACCAGAAATGACAGTTGTCTCCAGTGGACTTCTTCCCATCCCGTCTCTGGTATTTATTGGCCACCAGTCTCCCACAGCTGTTTACCTGGTTAATAAGTCTTTTCTATATAAGGGCTTTGAGTCTCACGGACTCTCGCTTTTTTGTCTATGCTGGGCTGCAGTAAGTATTGTCCTGCCCATGTCTCTGTGTTGTGGCTGTTGGGAAGGTTCCTGTCTGTGTTTGCACATGGGTCCTGAGACTAGGGCATGAAAGAAGGGGACAAGGAGAAAGAGGGAGAAGGCATTTAGCCAGTAATCTGTAGTGGGAAGTAAGGAGGACAAGACAGAGAAAAAGAGAGGGACCAGAGAACAAAGGAGGTGTGCCAGCATGTGAGACCATAAGGAGAAAGAAAATGCGACTGAAAGAAGGATAACAGAAGGAGAAGACCCTTATCCAGCAGTTTGGGAGAGAGAAGAGGAGGAGAAAGAGGACAAGAAGGAGAGAAAAATTAAACTATGTCAGAGGGATAGTGGATGATGGGAGCTACACAAAAACCTAGGTGGCACTTCCATCCAGCACTGAGCTCTGTCAAAACAGCTTACCAGAGTCAAGTGTTTGAAAAATCACCAGTATCCATAAAGTTAACAATATAATAGGATAAGCCATAAAGCAGTGATCCTGAAGCAGTGAATACTGAGGTGCCTCCGTTTTTCCCTGCACTCATCCCTCCTTCTCACTGAACTTGGGTGCCACCTGCGGTTTGAGGAACTTTGAGAAGGGGAGGAGGGAAAAGAGTAGATGATAAGGCAGATCCCAGGCACAGAATACAGCAGCTACTGGGAAGCTACCACCACCACCACCACCACCACCACCTTCAAGTCATTTCTGACTTACATCAACCCTATCATGGGTTTTTCTTGGCAAGATTTGGTCAGAGGCGATTTGCCAAGGCCTTCCTCTGGGGCAGAGAGAATGTGATTTGCCCAAGGTCACCCAGTGGGTTTCCATGTCTGAGCAGTGATTTGAACTCTGATTTCCACAGTCTTGGTCCAATGTTCAAATCACTATATCATGCTGGCTCTCCAGTAACAGCATACGGGGGGAAATAATTTTTAAGGCAGCACACTTGTCCTGAGACTCTTCTCCTGGCCCTGAGATATGGGAATCCAATATAGAACATCCTGGACACTGGTTGCCCATCATTTCAATTTTCCACAATGTCTCATTGCTTCAAGCCATTCTGTGAGATTAAAATGGCAGCTGCTTGGTTTCCTGATACTGAGCAGTGGAGGGTAGGTTGGGTGGAATGATCTCATTACAAATTTATATCGTTTTTAAACCAATTTAATTAAGCACAGTGACTTGAACAATTCTGAGTGCCTGGATTCTTCAAAAATAATAAAACTGAAAATTGAAATATCTCAAGTGTAGGACATACCATCATTTTTTGAAAGCATTAATGAGCCACTTTGACAAAGGACACCACTTACCTTTTTGGGGTGGAGGTGAGGTTTTGGCAACACTGCTAGAGATAAGCTACAGCTTGGAGTCAGGAAGAAAGAATCTCAGTGCTGAAAATAAAAAAAGGTTGTGTGGTGTTGCATTGGTTTAAAAAAAAAAGTCACTCAACAGAGTCAGGTAGTATATTATGATAATTTTCCCGACAATTTCTACAACATATAGTTCCCTCATGGATTGTGCGACCCGCAATGGAGATATTTTTGTGTCTCATAATGTCAAGGAGAGCAGGGATTTAGTATGTACTGTTTCTTGCACAGGAAACTGTTTTCTGTGTAGGAAACCCATTTTCTGTGCAGAAAACTGTTTTTGTTCTTTGTGCAAAAAAAACCTCCTGCATGTTTTTTATCCACAGAATAATTCTGGTACAACAATTCAGAACACTGAATACCAGGAGAAAATTGTGCAGAATTCTCATGGGTTTACTATTCTTCCTGATGGGATTTCCAGACTATAAAGAAATCCATTTTTCAACTTGGGAACAAATAACTATGAACATTCTTTTCATCACTAATGGAGAGCTAAGAACAGATATTCTCAGTTGCATTTATGTTGGTTTTGCAAATTTGGTCTGTGAGCCTGATTGTAAAGTTAGGCCCTTTCCACAGGAGGTTTGCATCTCAGCATGAAGACACAAGAGAAGCAGGACCACGATGATGCTTCTGCAAGACATTGTCACAGTCCTGTCCTTCTTGCATTGCCCGCTGGCATGACAATGAGGTAAATCATTGACGAGTTTTCCTCATCAATGACTCCCAATCACGCAACTGTTTCCTTATCTGTTTGCATGCAGTTCCCCAGTTGTGCCATCTCCCATGGTCAATCCGGGAGCCTAATGCACAGACACACATATGTGCTGGATGTTGGCCAATCAGAAAACAATTCCTGGAAAAAGGCAACCAAACAGGTGCTGCAGGGCAGGGAAGGGGCAGAGGAATGTACAGCCTTTAATGCCTTAATGCAGGAGGAGTGGCTGCATTAATGCTGCTGCTACTCCACTGCTGAGGGATGTGTGTAGAAGTGAGTGGTGGAAAACCACTTCCATCCCACAGCTGGTGATGCTGGAATCTGAATGGAGCATCGTGCTATCAGCATAAGGTGCAGAAAGAGACTTAGATGCCCCTTTGTCACTATATTAGGCCTTTTCGTTTTTAAATATATTTCTCTTTTAAAGAAAAAAGGAAGTTGGCACCATGTGGTTTTGTCAACAGCCCTGTCCCTCACATAGTTCTGCCTATGATGAATCATTCACATGTTCTGTCAATGTGTGAGCAAGAAACATGACCACACTGCCCAGCCCCTCTTCTAGGTGTCCACACGTACAGTGTGAATGTATTCATGGAGGCAACCTCTGTGAGTATGACGTCTGGAAATCTACAGGAAAGTTCTTTCTGTGAAGACACTTACACTTTTTGGAGGGCTCCCCAAAGGACAAGACCAATTTAAACACATGATATCATGGGTGGGGCTGGTTGAGGTTTCCCCTCATGTGTGGTAATTGTAGCTGGCTGAGGTGTTTGGCATTCTGTTTCAGAATCTTCAAAATGCTCTTAAAGAAGAACAATGCTGCACATATCCCAGAAATGACATTCCCTGACACTGAGCCCTGGTGGCGCAGTGGTTAAATGCCAGTACTGCAAGCCACAAGGTTGTGAGTTTGATCCTGCCAGGCTCCAAGGTTGACTCAGCCTTCCATCCTTCGCAAGTCGGTAAAATGAGTACCCAGCTTGTTGGGGGCATGTATAGAAATGTTTCGAAATACATGCTATTGGTAAGTTGTTCGCCGCCTTGATCCATATGGAGAGGCGGATACAAATAAATAATAAATAAAATAAAAATAAATTCTAAGCAGCAGTGATGTAGACTCGAGTCGATTGACTCAGGCTCAAGTCAGACCTAAGACACTTCAGTGACTCGACTCGGACTTGACTTGACTCAACTTGAACTTGCATATTCATAGTGACTGACTTGGTGCAGTTGGTTCAGTAATATAACACATTCATCCAGAAACCATACAACTTATTGGTCACACGATGATTTGCCTCAAGCCCAAAGTGTGGACACATTTCTCAGAGGGGAATAGCAAATGGGTTAGGCAAGAGGCAAGAGGCATGAGATGGGGCTGAGGTCTGCTCAGCAGCCTGTCCCTGCTACATATATGAGGAGTTTTCTAAAACTTTTCCTAAGAGTAGAAGGGAAGACTGGTGCCCTGACTGCAGGGCACGTATCTCAGAGAGGAACAGAAAATGTGTTAAGCAGTGGGCTTGAGGAGGAAGGATCCTTCTTTCTAAAGCTCTGAAAGCTTCAGTAATGGGGAATAAGAAGGATCCTAGTACCCACTTCTGAAAAAGCCTCCCGCTTTGCAAGCGGGAAGTAAGAAGGATCCTATTCCCCAGTCCGAAGCGGCAGATGACAAAATAATAAAAGTGAAGGGACGGCTCACTTAAATTGTTAAAACTGACTCTATTTGACTCTGGCTCTTTTCGTACTTTACTTTGTTCATGGTGCCATTGCATGTGGATCACGCAAAAAGCCTCTTGCAAGAGGGAATAGTTTCCCCTGAGCTTTCCTCCGCACCAGCTCCATGCTGGATGGAAGGAAGCATGATAGCTCCACCCTTTCCTTCCACAGTGCAGTCGGGTACTTTCCCAGGCTGTGCTGGAGGAGGAAGCATGGCCATCGTGCTTCCTGAGGTTCCGCACGCCAGGTAAGTGTGGGAGGGACATGGAAGGAATGTGCAATCGTGGGTTATTTTTGGCAAAGAGCCGAAAATGATATAATCCGCGATTGCCACGGGATCACTATGGGAGCGCCGCGTGATCGCGAGAACATAATGCTTGCAATGCTGCGTCACTCCTGTGGCCATTTCGTGTTCGAAGTTGCGTGCAAAAAGGGCCTCTGTCCAGAAATTCTTGAATACAGGTTAAGGTATAAAGTTGGCTTGACTTAAAAGTATCTTGCAAGGACTTGAGACTTGACTTGAGACTTGAAGGTAGAGACTTGACTTGAGACTTGGAGTAAAAGATTTAAATACATCACTGCTAAGCAGTTGAAGTCTACAGCTTAGCATACAACCGTCTTGTTGCAACAGCTTACCTAGCTGTTTGTTTCTGTGCCCAATTCAAAATCCTGAGTATGACCTATAAAGGCTTTGGCCCAGGCTATCTGAAGGACTTTACTGTCCAATATGAGCCTGCTTGAGTTCTAAGATCTTCAGAGAAAGCCCCCCTCTCAGGCCCAGCATTGTCTTGGGTTCATTTGTTAACAACCTGGCAGAGACACTTCTTGATGGCCGTTCTCAGGCTTTGGAACTCCCTTGCTAGGGAAGCTGGGATGGCTGCTCCTTGTCATACCAGCAGGAAGTGAAATTTTTGTTGTTCTGACAGGCCCTCTAGGAATCACCTGGGAGGGCTTTTAATGGTGTGCAATGTATGGTGTGCTCTGTTCATTTTTATCTTTTTTTTTAATGGATCTATTTTAAAGGGTTCTAATTCTAGGTATTTGTTTGATTGCATTTTAATCATAACTTTATATATATTACTTCTCTTCTTTAACTGTACCTGTTTTAACTTTTGTAAGCTGCCATGGGGAAAACATGGAATACAAACTAGTAATAATAATGATTACAGTGATAATGATGATGTTATGTCACTGACTTGGAAGAAAACAGAAGGCCATCTAGTGTCCATCTTTCTAGTACAAAGATAGACCACTCATTTGAACCTCAGCATAAAAGATATATTTTGAAAGCATTTCCAGAGGAACAGTCATGTTAATCAGAGCAAAAACCCACAAATAGTCTTGTGGCCCCAGGGAGACTAACACATTTATAATGGCATAAGCTTTCCTACAAGCAGCCAAACCTCACAGGTCAAGTAGAAAAATGCTTGAATTCAGCAAACTGTAAAAATTGTTTGGGAGGTGTCACATATTATTTTTGTGAAACTGTGGAACATATGGGAATGAAGCTGTGAACACAGAGAAACGCTGAGGGGAAGAGAGCAAAACAGCAATGAAAACCCAAGTATTCAGGAAGGCTGAGGTCAAAGGTCAAGGAAAGCCAAAGTAGACCTCTACCAGTCCACCAAAAGCAAGAAAACTGGGCATGCATGACAGCTGAAAGCTAGAAAACCAATGACTTCAGATCCTAAAACTAGATCCTGTTCAGATGTACAGTTCACATCTTACAAAAAGGATTGCAGTCAGAGCCTTGTTTGGAACCATCCGTTGACTTTTAAACACTGAAATCTTGAATAAACTAAGCCTGCATAATACAATCTTTGTTTGAAATTCAGTTGTAAGCTGACGGTGAGCTGAGACTTTAATAACAAACACCAACTGTTTTGACATTTTTACCTTTTCCAAGTATTTATGTAAGCACAAATATTTTGTTTCAGGGCTGCAGCATACACTTAACATAGAACAGTCTGCCTTTCAAAAATATGGAACTTTCTTTTTTTTCTTGGGGAGATATTGTTTAATGAAAAGGTTAATTGTGTTTTACAAGGTTGTAAGGCTGAAATGGATAAATAAAAGACCTGCCTGCTAGTTTCTGTCTTGGAATGAGGTGAGGCAAAATGTTCCACGCCCATGCCAATTTCTGTCTCTTGCGGGCATGAATTTACTAGTCATTTTTGCACCTTCCTTTCTGGGGTGCCAAAAACAAGAACATTTTAATATTTTAGAAGTTACTAGAAATAGTGCCCGAGTTACTGGGTCTATTCAACTCTTTCCACAACTGTTAGCTATATTTTTTAAAAAGAAATGCTTCTCAAGACAGAGATTTGTACATGGGGAGAACTGCTGAGAGGTACAGAGAATCCCTTAAAAGGAGAGACTACCTTCCCTGTGGTAGCTCATGAATGCATTCACGTTGATCGAGTTGCCTTTTTCTATGGCTTCTCCAAAATAAGACTCCTGGGGCCTATAGAGTTCTGTCTCCTAGAGGGACTTAACATCTGACTCAGCACTAGCCAGCAGTCACTTCCTGCCAGATTATACCAATTTGCATCAGATTCCAACTGCTGGGGCATAAAAGGAATGTTGCTCCCAGCTGGGAGAGCTACTTTGTGCATGAGTGAGGACCACCCTGCATGTCAGAGAGAAGGAACAGGGAAAGTGATGCTCCCTGGCTATTTATAGCTTTAGAAAAAATTGACTAATTCTCTTGAAATCTTTATCAGCTAAGCTGACAGAACTGTTCAGCTCTCTGTCTGCTGGTGAAAGAAATGTGTCTTGAAAGTGGGCAGAGGAAATAATGGAAGCAGACGGGGAAACAATCCCTACCTGGTGGGGGTTTAGACTTACTGGGGCTCCAAGCCCCTCTACAGAGGTGGAGGACCCATCATCATTATCATCACCACCACCACCACTAGTACTACCAGCACCACTATCATCACCACCATCTTAAATCCTTTCTCCAACGTTGCTGTTCAAGGCAGCTTAGAGAAATCAAACAAATGCATATGAAGATATCAGTATAACCATGTAGAAGAATACAGGCAAACAATCTATAGTATTAAAACCATGTAAAAACCCATGAAAAGAAGATAAGAATCAACAAAATAACATACCATTAAAGTCCCATTGCAGTCTATTACCAAAAGCCTATCAGAATATAAAAGTTTTTACTTCGCAATGGAAGGACAGCAAGTACGGGGATGATCCTTTCCTTCTCGGGAAGGAACTCCACAACCTGGAAGTAGCCACAAAGAAAGCCTTGTCTCTCCAATTATGCCAGAGTAGATGGTGGGATTGAGAAAATGGCCTTCTCAAAGATTTTAGAGCCCAACTAGGGTCATATAGTAACAAACAGTCCTTCAGATAACCTGGAGCCAAGTCAAGTAAGATGACCCACACCAAGAAGCTGAAGAATCTGAACTGAGAAAGTAGACACATTTGAAACTTTGAGAGAATGTTATAGGAGCTCTCACAAAATGGCAGAAATCTGGTTGGTGGCCTGCATATTCACAAAATGGTTATTTAGGTGTTTAAGGCTGGTCACAAAATATGTTTTCCAGAAGGTAAACTGATTAGGCTAAAAGGAATATATCACAGAATCACAGAGTTGGAAGAGATCACAACTGCCATCAAGTCCAACCCCTTGTCATGCAAGAACACACACACACTCACATACGCCTCCAGCAAATGGCCATCCAGCCTCTGTTTAAAAACCACCAAAGAAGGTGACTCCACCACACCCTGAAGCAGCATATTCCACTATTGAACTGCTCTTAGCACCAGGAAGTTCTTCCTGAGCTTTAGATGGAATCTCTTTTCCTGCAGTTTGAATCCATTGCTCTGTGTCCTAGTCTCTGGAGAAGCAGAAGACAAGCTTGCTCCATCTTCAACATGACATCCCTTCAAATATTTAAACATGGCTATCGCATTACCTCTTAACCTTCTTTTCATCAGGCTAAACATACTCAGCTCCCTAAGTCACTTCTCATAGGTAGATCTTGCTTTTTATTTTACTACTCAAACAATGTTTCTGTTATCCCAGTGCATTTGATAGCAAATCTATCATCATCATCATGATCATCATCATCATCAGCAGCAGCATTTTTTTTTTAATCCTACCCAGAGGCTCACACTTTTAAATTCCAGAATACATAGCATCCCATCCTTTCCTGCCTCCAAAGGACTCCTCTGGTTCTACATACTTATGATTCAAGTAGGTTCCTTGGCCATTCCTCTTCTTCATTGCTGGAGAAGAGAGCATGAGGTTCTTGACTACATAAGTAAGATTGTCCCTTTAAAAAAGAAGGCATGCCCATCCAGGCCTCAGAATCAATAGTGAGCAAAGACATGGAAGAGAACTGGTGATTGGCCAATTACAGTATTAGAAGATTTAAATGATGATTGGCTACATGTCTGCAGAGCCAATAGTGAACAAAGCATAGAAGAGTTACGACATGTGAATGATGTTTCCCCATTCCATATAGCTTCTTGCATCGTCCCCCCACGCCAGCTAACTTTTACAGACAGCACATGAATGCTCAGACAGCAACAAGGGATACCAACTGTTAGTATTTGCTGTAAGAGCTTTCACTTCTCTGCAGTAGTTTGGAGGAGCCCATAGAAAGCTTCCTGATTCAGTTGGTACCCTGTTGTAGCTCCCTTTTTCATGGACTGCACAATTTGTAATGGAGTTGTTATTTCTGATTCTTTAAAAATAATTGAATGGATAAGCTGATGGTTTGTATTGAATTAGTCTATGTATGGTATGAAAGCTGGACAGTGAAAAAAAGGTGACAGGAAGAGACAACTTATTTGAAACGTGCTGGAAGAGAGTTCCGCAGATGCTGTGAACCACTAAAAAGCCAAAAGAATGAGCCCATGAGCAAATCAAGCCTGAAATCTCCCTGGGAATCAAAATGACTAAACCAATGCTATTGTATTTTGGACATATCACAAGATGACTTGACTCATTAGAAAAGATGGCAATGCCTTGCTTAAGCTGAAGACATGATTCCATAGAAAAGACAATAGTCTTGATAAGGTAGAATGGAGTAGAAAAAGAGGATAACCACAACACAGGTGGATTGACACAACCAAGGAAGCCAGAGCCCTGGGTTTTTAGCCGTGCTGTTAATAACAGGATGTCTTGGAGATCTCTCATTCGCCACGTTGTCATAAGTTGAACCAGACTTGATGACAGTTAAGAACCACAAGGTCTGTCGCAAAAATACAGAGATATCTGTACATTAGCAGCTGAGTGAAAGAGCAGAAATTTGCATTCTATTATACAGTTTGTATCTGCAAGATTCTGTATCCATTGATTCAACCGACCATGGCTTGAAAATATTCCCCCCCTCCCTGACAAAAAATAGGCAAAAAGCAAACTTTGATTTTGTCATTTTATATAAGCAACACCATTTTACTACACCATTGTACATAATGGGACTTGAGCAGCCACAAACTTTGGTATTCACATGTGGTCCTGGAACCAAACCCTAGTGGATACTGAGAACCTGATGCATATGTGTTAAGGAAGAAACTGAGGCCATTTCCTCACGAGACTGTTATAGCGCTACGATTTCACTTTCAACATCCTATGGAATCCTGGGGTTTGTAGTTTCGGGAGGGGCCAGCCAGCCCATCCCAAAACTGCAAACCCCAGGATTCCATAGGATGTTGAAAGTGGAATCATAGCGCTATAACAGTCTCGTGCGGAAATGGCCTCAGTTTTCAAGATCAACAAACTAAAGGTCAAGTGTGGGAAGGGAATTTGCACTGAATGGAATCTAGGTGGGATAGATGGAAGAGAGAAAAGTAAATCAAAACTTTTAGACACCCTGTTCTTTCTTTTCCTCATCTTGTAGCTGATAATGAGCTTATCCCTAACCCTTATCAGGTTTCATTTTGTCAAAAGAATAAGGCTTTTGTTTTGATTTCTGATTAAATAGGGGTTTTTTTGATAAAACATTCTTTAGTCAAGCATATATGGCCTTCAGAGCAGAAGAGTATCAGCATAATATTTATATAATAATTTCTCAAATGTACAACAATTTTTTTTTTAAATGAAATGATCAAAAGACTGGGAAAATAGTAAAATGACAGTAAAACAACTTTGGAAATGATAATGGTGAGCTAAACATAATTGGAAGTAAAAACAAACAAACAACAACAACACATCAAAAGCAATAGTCCACACATCCAAGGTAATTTTCCAGCTGATAACATAAACTCCGGCCAGATTTCAAGAGGTTTGGCTAAAAAAGAAAAGTTTCAGGTTGCAACATTAACCTGCAAATACATTTCCCTAAACCTGTATTTGCCAAGTTAAAGGGAATGTGGAGACAGGAAGTGACTTGCTGGAATAATAGGAGCGTAGGAGTGTGGGATGTTTACCTGCAACGCACTGTGCAAGGATTATCTGCAAGTAAGTTTCCCCAACCAGCCATCTCAAATGGCCAAGGAAAGCAGTGAAAAGTCAGACTGATGAAAGAGCTTCCACTTGCCATTTATCTTTCGGTCCTTCTCTGCAATTTCAAGAGTCATATTTGCAGTGGGTCACTGTGTCTCCAACTGGAAACACGAGGAAAGTAGACCAAAATATGAAACCGTCACAGCAGTTGAATTTAAGTCGCTATCACAGAGCCAAACAATTTGAGAGAACTCTAAGGGCTATCTAGTTCCAGCCCGCTGCTAGTGGAAGAAATTCAGTACCTATAATGAACTAATTTTTGAAATAACTGGGGATGAGGTTATTTTACTGATGTTAGTTGGTAACCATTTCTAGTTACTCTTGGGAATTATGTCTAAAGGGCATTTGTAGACATTTTACAGGCATTTTGGCACAATTTTTATTATTATTATTTATTTGTATCCCGCCTCGCCATATGGATCGAGGCGGCGAACAACTTACAAATAGCATGTATTTTCGAAACATTTCTATACATGCCCCCAACAAGCTGGGTACTCATTTTACCGACCTGCGAAAGGATGGAAGGCTGAGTCAACCTTGGAGTCGGGCAGGATCGAACTCACAACCTTGTGGCTTGCAGTACTGGCATTTAACCACTGCGCCACCAGGGCTCCTTTTCTTCTGCTGTCTTGCCATTCTTCTATCAATCTTAAGGATTTTTGTTGATGTTTCTTAAATGATCCATAAAATAAGAGAAAAATAATGAGGAATGCATGAAGTAAGGCACTTGGTTACTTTTAGAACTCTGTAATGAGTACACCTGTAAGTTACTTTTTAATCACTATAATTAACAATGGGGAAAAAAGAAATGTTCCAAGTGTGGACATCAAGAAGTGAACCATCTCAATAGACTCTTTTTCACCTTTTTACCTGTTTGTCCCATGCAGATAAGCAGGTGCTATGGTTAGACAGAAGAATTTGGGAAATTGACAATCATTGAGATGTTTATTGTAAAAAATAAGCACTGATCTGTGGCTTCTAATGGGTGGATATTAGCAATTAAGGTCATATGAACTTTAAATTAGTGCTTCCGGGTTACCAAAAGCATATGCAAATTATCTGAATGTCATTTGCCAATGCCCAGCAAAGCTTGTGCCTGATGTGTTTCAAATGCATTGGGCAGATGGGTTCTAGCTAGGGTTGCCAGGTCAGGACTATCTCAAGTTCTGACATTTCAGGGCACTTAGGGACAACTCCTGGTGATGTTACAAGAAGGAAATCTCTGGTGCTGCCTTTAAATTTAGTATAGTCAGCATCAACCACATAATAAGTCATTCAAATAAAAACTAACTAACAAATGAACACACACTCAAACACTTTTTTAAACAATAACAACTTAATAATAATTTTATTTATAATTTTATTACACATAAACATGCAACACAAAACATACACATAGACCATACAGAACCACACATCACATCAAAAGTACAAAACAATACCAAATATTACAAACATAACTCTTATATGACTAAACTATAGTTCAAAACTTAACTGAAGTAAACTAGCATACAAAAAACCTCTACAACTATTTAAAAAATGGTTCTCACCCTTGTTGGAGACAGTTCTTACTAAATAAATGTACTTAACGTAAAATCATTATTTAAACTCAATTTTAACTTTGTTGCTCAAAGTGTTTCATACTTTTTACCAAATACCTAAAAAATAAATAAATAATATAACTCTATTATTGTAATATTAATCTGTTCTAACTACTAAATTCCAAATATATTTATAATACCACTAATACTCAATACTGAATTCCTTTTTAAAAAAAATATAAATCATGTCGCACAAGATGTAAGTTGTTCAATACTTTAAGAGTGCATATGTATCTGCTGAAAGGCCAGTTAGGCAGCAATAGCAATTAAAAGCTTACAGCTGAATTTGCAAAGGCAAGTCACCAAGATGAAATATTTGAGATCTTGAGATCTTTTGTCACTGTTGTAGGTTGGGGGGATATTCCCTGAAAATAATGGGTGTCATTACAATTAATTGAGAGATTATTTTGTTAGGAAGAGTTCAAAGAAATGTTAAGATTAAAGTGTAGGATGTGATGGATAGGGCTAATATTTCTGCGAAAAATGTCACCAATATTTACTAGGAGGAAGTGCTGTTAAGGCCTCTATTTGTTCTTCATTAAGCAGATTATGCTTCCATGAAGTAATTACAACAGTGCAATCTAAAATTTAAGGCATGGCCCAGAAAACTGAGACCATTGAGCTGGATCTAGACTTCATTAACATTACATCAGACCCACTGAAATCAATAGGTGAAATCCAATTGTTAGTCCCAGCTACAGTAGTCTCACTGAATAAATGGTAAGTGATGACCTACCACATTTCCAGCGATGCAGTAGGTTTAGAATCATAGAATCACAGAGTTGGAAGACACCAGAGTAGCCATCCAGTCCAACCCTCTGCTATGCAGGAACACACATCAAAACACTCCAAACAGATGGCCATCCAGCCTCTGCTTAAAAACCTCCAAAGAAGGAGACTTCACCACACTCTGAGGCAGCATATTCCATTACTGGACAGCTCTGACCACTAGGAAGTTCTTCCTGAAGTTCAAGTGGAATCTCGTTTCCTGCAGCTTGAAATCCATTGCCCCTTGTTCTAGTCTTTGGAGCAGTGGAAAACTAGGGCCATTTCCGCACTAGCCTGTTATAGCCCTCCCAAAACTGCAAACCCCAGGATTCCCTAGGATGCTACAAGTGGAATCATAGCACTACAAGAGTCTAGTGCGAAAATAGAGTGGGACAAGAAGCAACTCTAGAGCCAGCATGGTGTAGTGATTTGATCATTAGACTATGACCCTTGAGACCAGGGTTCGATTCCCTCCTCAGTCATGGAAACCAACTGGGTAACTTTGGGTGCATCATACACTCTCAGCCCCCAGAAAACCCCATGATAGGTACTCTTAAGGACCACCATGAGTTGGAAATGACTCAAAGGCACACAACAACAAGTGACAATTAGCCTTTTAGGCCAATGACTTACTTGTCAGCATGTTTAATTGACTGAATGTTGGTCATCTGGGGACCAGCGCAATTAAGGGCTTTATCACATGAGGCAGGTAAATCACAATTGCACTTAAAGACAAAAAGAAGTTTTATTTTTGACAGTCACCCCCAACCTAGATCAGGAGGTCCAATACACGTGTAGGGTGCTGGTTTAGGGGAGATGACATTAAACCAATGAAGAAACATTACAATCTGTTAGCCAGACCAGAAAGCATTCAACACAGATGGCAGCTTAAAATCTTTGATTAAACAAATCTTTTAGCTAATCTACTCAAAGGCAAGAAGGGTGGCGTTGATGAGAATCTCAAGGTATTCCAGAGAATTCCCTGCAGTGTTGGAAATATGCTTTGAACAATAGAATTGATAAGGGCTATTTTTAAAGTAAAACTGAACGGCATTCTTTCTGGGTGCTTAAAAAAAGAATTCAATTCCCAGTCACAGCATCCTTCACTTTAAGTTAGTCTGGACATGTTTTGAGGGCAGTGCTCCCCCCATAACTTTAGTTGGTGAGTTCATGCATTTTCTGGCTTTGAAAGAGCTGGCATAATATGTGCAATTTTTTGGTAAGCCGCTCCCTACAGATAGCATAGTTATCGAATAGGAAGTTGTATGATTTAAGGCCAAATTTCATCTGTGCTCTGTGGCAGGTTGGAACACACAGCTGTATTGCCTTATACAGAACTGGCATCCATTATGGCTATTGGATGTGAGAGTTCACGGTGGAGCCAAAGTAAAGTTGATACACATAGTGAGATTTCCAAGGAATCTCTTGTTACCCTGTTTACTGGGGGTCCCGGGAGGGACACCTAAATAGCCTTACAATTACACAATGTGGGAAAATTAGTCAAGAGCACTGGTTGGCACTACGAGAGGCAGGGTAACACAGCAGGATCTTGTAACCCAATGTTTATGGGATCAGGGCCAAGTCAAGAAGCAAACTGTGTTGGAAATAATGAATGATCTTTATTAAATACAGGCACATAATGTAAGCAACACACGCACACAGATAACTAAAGAAAATAAAGGTTTGAGTATGATAGCGGAATTTTCAGAGGGATAGTGGATTCGGGTGATACGAAACCTGCTCCTGAAGCCCAGAAAGAAGATAGAGAGTGATGCTGGGGCTCGATGTATCTCAGCACGTGGAGCTGAGGGGAAGCTCGCCAAGCAAAGCGGCAGCAAGGAGGTCTGGAACTCGGGAGTGATCCGAGGAAGGTCTCAGAATCAGGGATTTTTATAGGGAGAAATGTAACTGCAGGCTATGCCATACTTGGGGAAAACAATGAGTTTCGGGCATGGGACAAAGCTTTGGAAAGGTCAAAATTTAGCATGATTGAGTCAAGTCCGAATTGACAAAGAGTTAGCCAGTATGCAAATACTCAGTGCTTGGTATTTGAGTATTCAGCTTGCCAAGTCGCCTGCTCGGGGCAGGGAGTCCTTTGTAAACAGCGTGCATACATAATGAAGGTGTTTGCAGAGAGGTCTCCTAAAGCGAGGATCTGGCTATTTCTGGCCTGCCTGGGTAGAGAATGGAATGTCCAGCAATTAGTGGCCGTGCCTAGTTCTGTGCTTGTCCAGGGGCCTCTCAAACACATGGCGAGGGGTGGCGGAAGAGAGCCAAATTATAATATCAAAATGATATCTTTGGGGTATCTCCAAGGAGGCCTAACCTGCAGTAACACTCTGCCTTATAATGCTTGCCCTTTCTTTGATCTTGGGCACTACTAGAAAGACCTTTCAAGCTGAATGTTATAGTTCTAGTGATTGTTACTATGAATTGGTTAGAAACAGATAATTATTAATATAGTCCAGTTCTGTTCACTCTATTGTACAATAGACAATGAGGCTCTTTGCATATACCCCCAAAGGAAGAAAAATAAAATCAATCAATCAATCAATCAATCAATCAATCAGTTAAAACCAGTGGTTGAAAAGGAAATGAGGTAAAAATCATTTTACTAACCATTGTAAAATGCTGCAGAAGTTAATTATTTAATTAAGTAGCTACAAATTAAAGTAGCTGTAGGAGCATGCACTGTCACCAGAAAAAAATGCAGTTTTTCATCCCCCCCCCAGAAAGTACACATTGTTGTGTACATTCAAGTTGTTTTTAACTCAAGGCAACCCTAACGCAAACCTATCACAGGGTTTTGGGGAGCTGAAAGTATGTGAGATGCCCAAGGTCACACAGTGAATTGCCATTGTAGAGGCATAATAATTAGGAAATAATTAATCAATAGCTTAATAGCAGGCACGTTGAATTAGGACAAAGAGCACCGGGTCCAGGCAAAACAAGAAGAGTGCTTATGCTTGCAGCTAGGTGCAGGTAACGGAAAATTGAGCTTGCAGAACTTAGAATAACAGGAAGCCAAGTAGAGCAATGGTAGATAGTAAAAGAGATAACTAATTGAGTAGGCTCAAAAGGTGTGAAAGAGAGGTAGACTCTGTGGGTTGGAGCGTCTGGAGTAGGCCAAACTAGGCCAAGGAGACGGGGAGAGACCACAAGAGATGAACTTTGGTGACTTGAGACCCTCATAAAGCTTAATTTTAATATTAAAAACCACACCCCTAGGGTGAGATCTGGTATTAAAATTAGTAGTTAAACATACAATGATAAAATGGGTCCAGAATTTGAATTGTGTAATCACTATGGAGCAATGGGAGAGATCGTGGAAAGATACTTGGGAATTAATAAAACCGGCCAGTCTGAAAGAAAATTATTGTAAGATGCTTCATAGGTGGTATATTACCCCTGTTCAGATTGCAAAGATGCAAGAAAACCAAAGCGATGCCTGCTGGAAGTGTGGCCAGAAAGGTTCTTTTTTCCATATGTGATGGCAATGTGATACGGTTAAAAATTTTTGGAAGGGAATACATGAGAAAATACAAGATATTAAAATTTTTAATTGTCCCCAAAAATTTATCTTCTCAATATGTTGGAAGTTTTACAGATAAATAGATCAAAAAAGAAAACCATCCTTTATATGTTTACGGCGGCTAGATTATGCTATGCACAGATGTGGAAAGAGAAACAGTTCCCAAGGTATGAAAATTGGCTATTAAAATTATTGGAGATTGCAGAAACTGATATTATAATAGAACCTCTGGAAGATAAAAGAAAAAGGGAAATCATCGAAGAATGGAAATTAGTTTCTTCTATTTGGGAAGAATTTTGGGGTAAAAAGGTGGTATTATTCTTGGAATAGATATTGAATTGTGGTTCTAAATGATACAACGGAGATTTTCTATTTGATTTATTGTGTGTCCTAAAATAAGAGGTTATAAGGAATATAAGGATTGTAGTATTATGTTATGAAGGAAAAGGAAGGTGTATTTAAGAAAGTCAATGTGTTTTAAAAGAATAAAAGGTTAGTTTAGTTTTTGTTATTTACTTGAATATTTAGAGATATAGTTAAAACTATAGTTAAAACTATAGTTAAAATTAAAATAAATATTGTAAAATATTATAATTTATTATAAATAATATATATAATATGTACAATAATGAATATTAAATGTCATGTTGATGTTATATAGTTATCAGCAATACTATACTGATCTTTTTAATACAAGTAGAATTTTTTCATTATGTCATTTTTGGTGAAATTAGAAGGTACTAATAGATAAAGAAGCATATATTAAATTAAGTTTCAGCAAAGGGGGGAGGGTGTATAGGGGGTGGGGGAAATTTTTTTGGTTTTGAATTGTTTGTTTCTTATGTATGTACTTTTTAGGATAGTGTATTAGTTTGTTTAGGTAGATTTGTTTTGTTAAGTAGGAGTATTGGTATGTGTTTTATTGGTATGTATTTGTATGTATTATTATTTGTATTAATATTAATAAAAGTATATTAAAAAAAATTTTTTTAAAAATTTGGGACTGACTCTATGGGCATGTGTAGTGCTTTTATGGTGACATAATAATGTATCCATGACATAGTTCTATACGTATGTCTTTGGATTAAGCAATAATTAGCATTTGTTGCTTCTGTAATGAATGCTTAGCAGCGTATAAAGCTACCTGTGTGTAGCCATTTTCTTTGGAGTAGTATATTTTTAGTGCCTGATGCACAACTGCTCCTCTTTTATATGAGGGAAAATCATTTAATAAATTCTTTACATTTTTTTTGCTCTAAAAACCCCAGTGTGATTTTGAATTAATGCAGTGACACCATGGCCAAGCTTGGAAATCAAACTCTGCTCTTCAAAGTTGTAGTCCAAAGCTCAAACCACCAATGCTCAGACTACATCACATGTTTAGCAACCCGATAATAGTAATCTGTTCCTGCCAATAAAAATGTAGTTTTGTTTAAAAGAGTATTATTGCCAGCATCAACAATAAGAAAGCCTGCATATTGAATTCTTAAGGCCTGAATATAATGGGCATTCCAGAAAAAAGTGGGCCGAGTCCTCCATCTTCCCAGAAACCACAGGACAAACAACAAGACGCATTCATCTCAAACTCCATCAGCTGCAGAATAGTTGATCTACATTTGATTTGGAGACCTTTGAGGCCATGTGGTGAAGTAGAGGCCAAATGTGGAGGTGTTTTCCAAAGGGAGAGTAAAATTTCTCTACAGTTAGACACATGCGGGATTGTCAGCTGATTAAGTGCTTTGTCAGATCCAAATGAGTATCTCTGTATCCCCTCAAAGTCAATAAGCCCATGGAGAAATTCAATTTTAAAAAAAAATCAATCAGTTTTGGAAGTCACTCCAGGTATTTAAAAATTAAATGTGAATTAAAATAAAATTTTAAAAATTAAATTTTTACAGAAGCAAAAGACGGCTATGCTTTATTCCTTTATGTCATTTTCACTACCTCACAAGATTCAGTGCTTTGTTGTTGTTTTTAAAGTACTGGGCTGGACTCCAATCCCAGTTGGTCTCTTGCATGAACCCATCAAGGTCAGATGCTTTTTGCACAGCTGTGAGTTTCGTAGAAAGCAGCGATGATCAGTGTCAACATTCTATTGCTGACTCAGTTGCCAAAGCGAATGAATGCCTTGCAGATGACCGCATTCTAACAATGTTCTATCTGACACAAAATGCTGGTTGCTACATACACGGCATGAATACAAGAGGGATGATACGACCATCAGAGCCTTAGCTAGCCCTTTCACAATGCAAGTAGCAAGCCCCTTTTTGATAAATGTCAAGAAGGGAAAAGCAGCAGTGCTTTTGAAGAATATAGCGGGTATTGGTCATCACGTGTCTGTGACCATCCACAGTGATATCTGGGTTTCGGCAGTGCATACATGCAATAAATAATATCTGCTGCAAAGGGCCATACAAGTTGGAGCAATCACATTTTCACACCCACACATCTATGCATACACAGATATACTACAAATGTTATTAAAGGAAGGGAATAAAAGCGAAACACAGTGACATTATTCATGTGTATCAACAGCACAAACAACTATAGATAGTGGACATGATCTTAAATGTGCCATTCTCCCTTTTATCACACAAGGAAAGAATACAAATTGTAAGGTGATACCTGCTATAATGTACATAATCCAAAAAACACACTTTCAGTTACCTCAGAACTGTGAAAGCTTTAAAGTTAAAAATCACGATGTTAAATTAAATTTCTAAGTCAGTGGGGAGCTAGTGTAGTTGACAAAGGACAGACATATTGCTTTTCCCTCCCTTAAAGTCAATCCATAATTAATAATCTTACAGCCCTGTTTTTGATCAACTATAGTTTCTGAATCATTTAAAAAGCCAGCCCTGTGTGAAACATATTATAATAATCTAAGCCAGGGTGGACTACTCTTTCAGGACCAGGGACCAGCCTTTTAAACCCAGGCCTCTGGTTGACCGCCCACTCTCCACAATAAGCCCAAATGCTTGTGTTCCTCTACAATCCCTCTCAAAATGGTGATGAGAAGTGATGTCAAATTGCCTCCTGTCATAATATTGAGAGGAAATGAAAAGGAAAATGGGTCATGGAATTATGTGAGTGTTGTGTAGGTGGAGTGGAATGTGTTTTTCCATGTTTCTGGGAACTTCTGTATGGTTTTGAGGCAAAAATTGCCCAAAAATGGTGCCAAAATTTTAAATCTCTTTTTAAAAATTAAAATTTTAATTCAAAAAACATATTGGGGAAATGAGGGGCTTTGGAGGATTTGCGTGGGCTTAAAGAGCTGCAAAGGTGGGGTCCAGATGTTATATGCAGCCCAGGGCCAGCAGTCTCCCCATCCTTGATCTAAATGGAAAGTTAATCATGGGTAGTTATAGCTTAACAATGTCCATTCAAGTAAATGGATATACACCTGTCATCATCTAATCATTTAATTAGTAATGGCACTATTTGGATCAATTAGTTTTCCCAAACTGAGAATCTAGCACTTTGGAAGGGAACACAACCCCATCTGGCACAGGCTGAATACAATTCATCTGGATGTACGAACCACTTGTTTGGACTCAGTCTCAATTTGTTCTACCTCAACAGTTTTTAAAGGCAGCTGCATACGCAATGTGCTTATTTGCTTAAATTTAAATGATTTTATGGTTACCCCATAAAAAAAAAAAAAACTAGGTCAGCATTAATACATAGAACACACTGAGAATCTGTTATGAATTACAGCTCTAATTGTAACTTCAGTTAAAAATGGAATTGAAGAATAAGTTCTTCAAGACTTAGCTGAATATATGGACAAAAGGGTCATAGTGCATGTCTATGGTAAAGGAACAGCACAGTTTTAGGACCATTCTCATCTAGTCTGCTTCCATGACCAAACACCAGTTGAAGACAACAGCTGTCTTACCTGCATCTGATAGAAAAATGAGATAAAACTGGATGTCACCCATAAGCAAGAGAGTCCTCAGTCCCAGATATTAAATGTCATGGGGGTGGGTGGGAGACAGAAGTGCTGTAGGACCTCCTGCCAAGGGGCAGAACAATGGTCCCAGCACTACTTTTAGAATTGTTCCTTCAAAGGAGAAAGTGTTCCTAAAGTCAACCTGGTGAGCCAATTTGGAAGGACCCCATGGCCAATGGCATAGAAATCTGCCAAGAGATCCTTTGTTTGTTCTTATGTGCCATGATTCCACTCTCTATCTCCTCTGTTATAGTGCTATTATTCCACTTTCAACATCCTATGGAATCTGGGGTTTGCAGTTTAAGGAGGGGCCTTTAGAATTCTCAGCCAGAGAACTCTTGGGCCTCAGGAAACTACAAACCCCAGAATTCCACAGGATGTTGAAGGAAGAATGATAGCATTATAACAGTGTAGGGTAGAAATGGCCTAGATATCATCCAAGAGTGGCTGTAACTGATCGGCTGAAAGCAAGTTTTTAAAGTATGATCAAAAAGAAAGAGGAAAAAAGAAAGAAGAAAAAGAACAAAAAGAAAAGGGGAACAGAATAATATAGGATGAGAACACAAGCAAAGCATGTACATTGATATAAGCTGACCACATTTTCAAGAATATATTTTCTTGAAGCTGACATCTGTAAAATGCACATTCATGCATAGCTAAAGCTACAACATCTTCTGACTATAAAGCAATAGCTGAAGAATATAAACAGTAATAAAAGCACACAGGATCCAACCACATTGACCCTCAATTAGATTCCACATCACAGAGATATAATTTAAAAGAACTTGGGTATCTACAAATGCCAAAGATTTTTCTAATAAAATTAATACTCTGTAATACAGCCAGCCAAAAAGGGATAACCACTGAAAATGTATAAATTGCTATGATGATGATATTTATAATAACTGTCTGTGAAGAACTGAGATCATATTAGTTTCAACTCCACTGACATTTGTGATTTTTTTGAGTAGGATGTTAGGGGCACTTTGAGGATAATCTCACATCCCTGAGCATTTCATTGATGAAAACCAGCACACATGTGGCCAAGCAACTTCAGAGTGTGGTCAAGATGGCAAAAGTAATTAATGAGGAAGAATGCAAGAGGATTCTATGTGGTTTTAAGTTGTACAGGAGAGGTTGTAACAGTTGCTTTTGCCTGAACCTCCTAGGAAAGGAAAGATTCTGCCCCTTCCCTTCCTTTCCTTTCCTCTCTTTGAGTTGTGTGCAAACTCCTTTTGCACTTTGAACTCAGTTTGCAGCACCTGAAGTAAACTGAGTGCAAAGGAGGAGAGTGGGAGGTGGAGAAACTGAATCATTTCAAAAGCAGCTGAAAATATGGATAACTGAGGATTAATCAGGACTATTCTTGCCAAAACAGGAAAGCTGGAGAGTATGAATCTAATGGTGTACTTCAGCAAACAGAAATAATAGGGGGCAATCTCCTATCTCTCCTACAGTCTGGTGCACCCCAGAAACCTGGGTTTTAGGATTGAGAAATCCCTTGAAGCTGATTTCAGGTACAAAAAAGTGCTGGAGAGGAGAGGAAAAAGAAAGGTCCAGCACCATCATAAGTATAATATTGATTTTAACCCCTTCTCTGACATTTAGGCCACTGTTCAGCTTTATAGCAATTATTACTATCCCCAAACATGATGGTTTTAGTAAACTATAGCTACAAATCAACAGACATATACACCAGTTGATTATTCAGTACTTGATGATTCATAGCTAATGGGCATTGAGATGTATTATGTTTGAGGCAATGTGAAGGTGAGAGGAAAGTCCTGTTTGTAGTATTTTATCTGTTATGACTCAGAACAAAGCCATCATATGATGTTGCAGTTATCAAGTGAAAAGCATGGCATTATACCAACATGCCTATAGTTACTATTTTTCTGGTTTTCTTTGAGAACTATGTGGTCACCTTTTGTGAGATGGAAAGGGTAAGAGAAACACAAAGTAAATGCTGAGCCGGTGATTTAGATTGCCATGCAAAGTACGAAGTGACTCTGAGGTCTAAGCATTTCCAGATGTTATAGCAGGTAATGGCTTTGAAAATGATGTTAAATAAGTGCTGAGTTTTGACCTGCAGGAAAAATGTACTCTGGTGTGACACAAATGATACCACTTTCAAAAATTATTCCATATTATCCTAGACCTTGTGATGGTAACAACCTTGGGGCAGGAGACTTGATTAGTTTCCTGTCTGGAAGGTGCAACGACCTGTGATTTATTCCTTAAGTCAGTGAGATGCAGTGGGTTGTAGTGACTTCGCCAGTCATGCCAGGTCCCAGAAACACATTAACTTACGAACTAAAGAAGAAACAAATTATTCTATGATGTACACAATGGTTGACTGTAATATTGTTGTTATAAAGGCACACAGCTTCCCAACTTGGACCCCTTTCGCACCTTACTTTTTCGCAGTGCTGGGCTCGCACGAGCAGCCTCCAGAGAGAGGTTCTAGTATTCGGGGTCCTTCGGCTCTGCATGAGCTTCCTGCTTGTGTGAGAGCCCCACCTCTTCCTTTTTGCAGTGCAGCCTGGGACTTTCTCAGGCTGCACTGCAAAAGGTAGTGTGACCGGCCCGGCTCCCAAGGCTCTGCACACCAGGTAAGTGTGCACAGGGCCCTGGAATGATGCACGACTGCACAGCATTTTGGGCTTCAAGCCGAAAATGAAAAAATGTGTGCGTGGTCCACGTCAGGCCCTGGAGCGTTGCACAAATGTGAGTGCATCGTGTGGACAGCTCCACACATGTGCACGACGCTCAAGGGGCCCTTTCACATCGGAAATGCCATGTGAAAAGGGCCTCAGAATTAGATACACAATTGCTGTGTTGGGCCTTCAAACCATTCTCAGCCTTCTGAGAATGCTAGTTGTAATGTCTAAATTAATTAGTTAATTAATCTTCTGCCACTTTTCCAGCTGGTGCCATTTTCATCTTTAATGAATTTAATATTTAAAGCTGATATGTAATTCACTTTTTACCTTCACCTACCTTTTAAAAAGTTGAAGGCACAACAGAACCTAAAATAAAAGGAGTGCTTCAAGGCAAATTAAGGAAAAAATTGAAGCTGATCTGAATATGTGATAAACCAAAAGCATGCCCATGGGAATTTGCCATTTTGACCACCTCTTCATGTACTCCCCTCCACTGAAGACAGGATAAAGCAGTGTTTATCTACCTATCTATCGATTTATTTTCTATCCTGCCTTTCTCTTACCACAGGGCCAAAAGTGGCTTACAACAAGGCTAAAACAAGATAAAGCTAAAACTGTAGGACAAAGAAGTTAAGACACAATTAAACAAGCCATCATATTAAAGCACTATTAATTATAAAAAGTGTAAAATAATTTAAATAAGATCAAGAGGTTAAAAATGCAGCACATGCACATGATTAAAAAGATTCCCCACAACCAATTAGTCATCAAGCACCTTTTAAAATAAAAGGATCTTTGCCTGCCAGCAAAAGAACAAATCAGGAGCCAGCTTAGACCCTGAGAGAAGAGAATTGCACAGCCTGGGAACAGCCACTGAGAAGGCTCTCTCTCTCATAGGTTGCACCATCTGTGATGGAAGCTGAACCAAGAGAAAGCCTTCCCTTGGTGTTGCTTGGCCACAGATGTCCTGGTTTTCTTTTTGTAGAAGATATACTTTCCATCATTGGCAGTGGGGCCAAAAGTGCAGTTTTCTCTCGAAAATTGGGTATGCACTCCCCATGTGCCCCAATTACAGGTAGAATCACTCTCCAGGAAATCTTCCAGAAGTTTCTTTTTTCTTATGAACAAATTGTGTGTGGTCGGGGCAGGGGATATGCATCTTGTTTAAAGGAAAAGTCTTGCTTTTTACTACTAATGTGGAAAATGTGATGGAATCCAGTATGTGACCACTCTTCCAAGATCCTAAAGGTTGCCTAGCCCTTTATCAGCAGGTGTCTGCTATCATGATGTTGGCTTTAGGCCTTTGCCTGTGAAATATTTATGCAGATTGAGGATCAAGAGCTCCATCAATCTCTTGAGGGTTGGTTGGTTTGCTGTCAGGTTGCCTTTGTCTGTCATTAATAAAAAAGAAAAGTTGCAAGCCCGAGGTATCCTGATGTTTAAAGATTCTTCCACAATGTACAAAATAACTCATAGTCTGATGTGACGGATCATCTGAAGAGCAGCTCTGAAAATCCTCCCCCTACACCCTCACCCTGTGTAATCCTTGGCGTGGAAAACAGCTTTAGCTCTTGCATTCTTCTCTCCACCCCCTGAGTCCACCTCACATGACATATGTGCTATTTGCAGAGACTGTTTGTCCAAACCAGGTGGTTAGGAGTAAAAATGCCAGTAGATCTGCCTTTTGTAACAGTGTGAGCAGCTTGTTGAAATTAGTCACCCTGAGCTACAGTACATCTGGGCTGTCAGCTTTCCAAACCGCTATCAGTCCTAACATGAAAGGAAGCCTCCATTTTCCATTCCCAGATGGGAAAAGCTTTGGTTTTGTGTGTGTATTGAATAAGCTGGAGCCTATTTCTTCCCAGAGAATGGACAGTAACATGCAAAAATATCCAGCCACCTTGGGTCCCACTTTGTGAGAAAGGCAGTGTATAAATAAAATGAATAACAGACTGTAACTAGCTTCAGTGCTAGTTTCTTCGTCCATATTATATAAAAAAACAGCATTCAGTACATTTTCTTTTATCACTTAATACACACATTGACTTCATCCTGACTTTCTTTGGTTGGTAAACCACTCTTATAGTAAAGTGGAGCTTTCTCAGTAGTTGAAACATGTCTGATTCTGACTCACTGGAATTAAATTTTATAAGTTATTTTGATTTATAATACATTTTACTTGAACTGTGACATCTGACATCTTACTGAGAAATCTGAATTAGTTTCAAGGGCTCAATAAGTTGTTTAGTTTCTCATTATTCCAGACGATCTAAAATAGTTACTTTAGTGACTTAAAGAATGCTTTTGAAGAGCATTTGGAAGCTTCGGTTGGTACAAATTGCTGCAGCAGAGTGTTAACTGGGGCTGCTGGCAGGAATCATACAACATCCCTGCTCCAACAGCTCAACTGCCAGCCAGTCTATTTCCTGGCCCATAAAAGAGCCAGTGTGGTATAGTGGTTTGAGCATTCTTCTACAACCCTGGAGACTAGGGTTAAATTATTTGCTCGGCCATGGAAACCCACTGGGTGACTTTGGGTGTGTCCCATACTCTTGGCCCCAGAAGACCCCATGATAGGTTCACCATAGGATTGCCCTAAGTCAGAAACAACTTGAAGGCACACAGAAACAACAGCAACACATGGCCCAGAAATCCCAATATAGCTTGGTTCCTGGTTGCATCTCCCTGTATGAATAGGCCCAGACTGAAATTTTCAGGATAGGCCTTTCTGTCAGTTCATTTGGTGGTAACTCAGGAGAAGGCCCCCTCCGTGGCTCCCTCAAGCTTTGAAATTCCCTTCCTAGGCGGTTTCCACACTAGACTGTTAATAGCGCTATGATTCCACTTTCAACATTCCCGAAACTGCAAACCCCAGGATTCCATAGGATGTTGAAAGTGGAATCATAGCGCTATTAACAGTCTAGTGCGGAAATGGCCCTAGTGAGGCTAGAATCACTCTTTCTTTACTGTTCCTTGGAGAAGACTTTTCTATTCCGAGGGGCTGTTAGAACTGAAGGTTTTTAAGGAAAGTGCTTATAAGAGGTTGCTATGTTGTTTTAAGTTGTACAGTTTTAAAACTTCTGATCCTTTTTAAATGCATAATTTAAATTGTTTTAATATTGTCAATAGTTTAACCCCATTTTAATTTTAGTTTAACCCCATTTTAATTTAGACTTTGTTTTAACTGAATTGTTAAAATTTTAATTTGTAAGCCACTTTGAGCCCCATTTTGAAGAAAAGGCAGGGTATAAATAGTTAACAACAATAACGTTTTACAAGTAATCAGAACGCTTGATGGCATTGACTTGTGGTATAAAACACAATTAGTGAGGCCAGAAACTATGCCTAAACTCTTAGGCCATTTCCGCACGAGCCTGTTATAGCGCGATGATTACACTTTCAACTTCCTATGGAATCCTAGGGTTTGCAGTTTTGGGAGGGGCCAGCTGGCCCCTCCCGAAACTGCAAACCCCAGTATTCCATAGGAGGTTGAAAGTGGAATCTTCACGCTATAACAGGCTCGTGCGGAAATGGCCTTAGTGAGAAATAGAAAGTAGCAGATACTGAGAATAAGCATGCTAAGGTTGCAACCTCTAACATTAATTAAAGTAGGTTTCCTAGCTAGGATTCTAGAAAACCCTAAATAATTCATCACAGGTTTTATGTTCAAACTATCTGGACTGACAGTTCTATGAAATGAAGAACAAGGAAATAATGTATGGAACCAGGGACATAAAAATTTCCAATCTGCATTTACCTTTGAAAGTCTTTGAAAGTTCTACGCCTTACTCTTTGATATTTCATGTATTTCAGTATTCATGCCATATCCTATTTGTTGCTTTTAGCCACATCTTCTCTTTTCCTGTATCAGCATGTGATTAGTGTTAGGTCGCGATCACATTCCACCGTTACAGCACTATTATTCCACTTTAACTGCCCTGGCTGCACCCTGTGGAATTCTGGGGTTTGTAGTTTGGTGAGGCACTGCAGCTCTCTGGATGAGAATTCTTAATAACTCTCCCTAAATTGCAAATCCCATGATTCCATTTGATATTGCCATGGCAGTAAAAGTAGAATAATAGTAATATAACACCATAGTGTGATAAGGCCCTTAGTCCATTTATCCTCCATGTTGTTACCTGTAGTTCTCTCTCTCAATTTCTCTTTCTCCCTCTCCTCCTCTTCTTCCCTATATGTTTGAATAGCACATGTTATAGAGCCTCTCACCCTGAAATGCTATGAAAACTTTAGGATTTGTGAGTAAATTTACTTCATACATTTTATGAAGAAGAATAAGCCTGATTTATTCCTCTCCTAGACACTGTGTGTGGGGTGGTAGTAATGGTGTGGAATTAGGTGTTATTCACCTGCTGCTTGTGAGATACAATATATATCTTACATTCCCCAACAATTATGTATTCACATGACCACATCCAGAAACATACCCACCCCAACACTCTCTTCTTAGGTAAAATACCTCCTTCCTGTTTAGGAACTATTTCTCATTTGTTATAAAAATGGATAGTGGAAGACCTCTGGTAATTGGTAGTCATATGCTGAACACAGCAGCAAGAAGACAAAAGAGTAGTGTCAGATTTATTACAGGTAGATAAGAAGAGTAATAGGGAATTGCCTCCACATTGTTTGGATGCAATGGCTGCCCTGTGCATCAGATCACCCAGAGCCCAGCCCTGGAGAGTTGTCCAGCGGAGGGTCCCATTCTCCTTGAGCCAAGAGGATGCGAACAGTGAACCTTTGTCCTTTGGAATGTCCCATCTGCTCACACAGGCAGTCTATCAAGCCCTTGTATAGCGAGGTCTCTTGAATACCACACTTTCGTTAGGAATTTGGACTTAAATGTGAAAATTCTCTACCACACAATAAAAGTGGCATTCCTTTGCCCTTTAGCACATCAGTCTTCCCTTGTGAATAGAGCCCTGAGTTCTTTGGCTCTTTCCATATGGAACAATTGATCCCTTCACTTAATTTGCCAAGAGTAATCAGTTATTTCTGCTAGCTATAAATTTTAACCCACCCACCCCCGTTTAGAAAAAAAAAGCTGGAGGAAAGGAAGAAAGCGAAGCAATAAAAGTGGGAGGGCAATAAAGCATGCAGCTGTCAGAGCAGTGAAGGCTGGTGCAGTTTAGCACTGCAGGGGGAAGAAAAGAAGCAAAACAGGCTTCTAAACGGTGTTCACCTGTTGGTTTCTCAGGCCCTGGGGTTCAGCCCTGAGAATAGGTCATTTTTCAGTTGATTCTTCTGCTGCTGTAAAGGTTAGAGTGTACCCTGTTTCAGGATGACCTGAGAACTACTCCACTATTTTAGGCTACTAATGTGATAGTCTAAATTAAAGGATTAGCAGTAAATCTCAGGAATCAATGGCTCCAATATTTTCCACTGATTCAATTGCCTACCTCCTGGAGAGTATATCACTGAGAATATGTTGCTCCCTATCACTGGTAAAGACTCCTTAAGTTTGTAAAAACTGCAGACATTCAAGAAATTATAGAAATGGATGCTGTTCCCAGCCTTTGAATCTTAGCTTCTCTTAAAACAAGGGTGAGAACTGCAGGGCCATCTGTTGCATTACAGGTTCCAGCAGCCCTAGCTTACATAGCTAATAGCAAGGAAGGCTGGGAGTTGCAGTCCAGCAGCATCAGGAGGGCTGCATGGTTCCCACCTCTTATTTTAAAAATGAAAGAAAATGTTTCACAACAATAGATACATTGGGAATTTAGAAGAGACACTGTACAATAATGTTGCTTCATTCATGACATTCTGGGAGAAGTCCAGACAACCGTGACTTCAATTTGTAGCTCTCCTGTGTTTCTCCACTCTTCCATCTGTCAAGAAAACAGGGTAAAATTTAGAACTACGACTCTTCACTAATTTCATTCTCAAAAGAAGCAACAAATCATTTTAGCAATTTTCTTCTTGCTTTTTCCAGTTTGGGATTTATTTAGCGAAAAAACTGAATGTGGTTTGTGTGTGTGCGCGTGTGCGCGCACACACAGAAGCAGGATTTTCTACTGTTCCCTGCTCAAATAATGCAAACTTTGTGTAGAGTAAGTCCTCAGTTACAAAGATTCTCATTAGTCCAGTGTTTCTTGAAACTCAAGAAACATTTTCTTTTTGTTATTTTTCTCCTTTCCTTTCCTTTCTTTTCCTTTCCTTTCTTCCTTCCTTTCTTTCTCTAATAAAATGGTGATATTGTACAGTGAAAGTTTCCTGTGGAAGAACCCTGACAGCCCAGATCACCTCCCCTCTCTCTCTTTTCTGCGGAAACATAGGAGAAAAATGGCTATTTAAGATGAGACCAGTGTCCCCTCAACATTCCAAGCCCATCTCCTTAACAGCTGTATGGACCAGAATCACAAAGACTTTCTCTCCTTTTTTTTTCAAAGGGAATTTGTGATTCACAGGCTGCAAGCAGTAACAGTTTCTGCAATTGCAGTTTCCATAATTTTTCTCACTAGGAAAATATGTTTTTCTAAAAATAAAGACAAAATAGCTGACAAGGGCCTTTGGGACACTATTGTCATTTCTGCATGGAGTTGCAGTCCCACAATGAGGACAAGATGGCAGCAGTCCACAGGTTGCGCTTTTGCACAATATCATTGTGGTCCCACTGCCAACCCATTCCCGCCCATCGCAATTGCGGGATATTCGCTTAATGGGAAAAAAATCCATTTCAGCACCTGTGATTGCACAACACTCCCATCACCCCTGGCCATGCAGAAGAGGCAGAAGCACAGTCATGCACTTCCTTTCCCAGTGCAGCATGGGACAGAAGCCGACTGCGCTGCGGAAGGAAGGAATGTGTTGCTCACACTCCCTCCTGCAGGGAGCTGGCTGGCTGCGCAGGGGAGTGTTCACATTGCGCTCCTTTCCCAGCAAAGGCACTGCCTGGACTGCGACGAGAAGACAACAGAAGGAGGTACGGTGTGGAAATGGCCTATCAATGCAATCCATCAGTCCAGAATCACACTTAGTTTCTACTCCTTCACTTGCAAGTTGTATCTTGGTGTGACTTTATCTGTCTGTATCAGTTCATAACTTTTTCTTTGTGTGTACAGCAGAGTCCTGGTTATCCTACCTAAACCGGCAGGCGCAGGGTTGGATAACTGAAATGTTGGATGACACAGCCCCATGGCGGCTGCCATTTTGGGGGCGTGTGGGGGGCGTGTCAGGGCGTGTCTGGGGGCACGGAAATGCCTGCAGCCACGTCCCCAGGCAGCCGTGACATCGGTTAATCCGGAGCGTCGGATAACTGCAGGTCGGATAACCGGGACTCTACTGTATTTGCACATGAATGTGTGCACCTGCAGGAGAGAAAGCCCACCACTCACCCCATCCATCAAATCCAGACCCTCAGCATCACCCATAAGATAGATTTTTGAAAGGGAACCGGCTCTGCAATTCTGTGATCCATCTTTTCTAAGTTCTTGAGGAAAGTAAGTGAGCTGGTTCTGCAAAGGCATTCTGGGAAGAAGTGTCAGGCATAAAAGGAAGAAAGGAAAAGCATCATTTTAGAAGACAAGGACCTTTGAATGGCTGAGGGTGATCAAACAAAATGAGACAAATGAGTTTCCACGGCAGGGTTGTGTAAAGATACACACATGCACATGCACACACACATGAAACCTTCACCTTCTTAATGAGGCAAAACCAAACTTCTCTGCTTCCACCTTTCCAATTAATCGAGGTAGTGGGACATGCACACACACACACACACACAAAACAGAAACAACAACAACAACAGCAGCAGATGACTGAAAGTAGCAAAAGGGAAAGACTGTAGTATGAGTAAAATTAAAAGAAATAATTAGGTTGACTTTTTATTTTGCAGTGCTGGCTGCATTTCTGTGGTAAAGGATAAAGTACAGACATTTAAATAACTAACTATGAAAGATAATAAATGGACCCAAACAGTTTGCTGCTTGTAGTGATGCAGAAAATGTCTGGCCACCCCCCACCCTACTCAATTGGCCATAAAGTAGTAACTAGTTGATATCAAGTTGTGGGGATAGTGTCTTCCCCATTAGATGACTGGGATAGAAATGATGATGATGATGATGATGATGATGATGATGATGATGATGATGATGATGATGATGATGATAGGGCTGCGTCATGGAATTGCAACAGAGGTCCTGCTTCTGATTGTTGCAGCTTAGCTCTCTGGCAGGTAGGAGGTGGAAACATCATCTTCTTGCACCTCAACGATCAGCTGAACAGGCCTCCATCTGTCAGTGTGGCTACTGCCTGATCAACTAGGTTTGAGAGGGCAATAGTACCATGATTATTACCATATAGTGTTAGTGAATACAGAGCAATTACAGATCTGTTACTGTAGGGTTAAGAATCCACAACTGCAATACTGAATTGTATCATTATCATCTACCACCATCATCTCAGGACTTGACCCCTCTTCTCTAGACCTCAGCACATGAGGAAGAAACTAAAAAAAAAAAAAAAGACACGACAAGAGATTAGACTTTTTTTCCCTTTTTTAAATTTGTGTTGCTGGTCCCCACTGTCATTGCAGGCTGCTTTGGAGCAGCTGCTGTAAACTCTTCAGAGCCCTTGTCTCCTGCAGTCCCTCTCTTGTCTCATTGATTAAATTTGTGTTATGTTATTTGAATGGCATATTCTGAACAACTGTGGTTAATGCTTAATGTATCATGTTCAATGACATCACCATGCACTGTCCATAGATCTCAGGTTTTGACCATGAAATCTCAGAGCCTGGAATGCTTCTGATCTGGGAATCTTATCACTGGGGAGTCAGGGATGGGTGATCAGAATACAGGATAGAAGATACCAAACTAGGATATGCAAGAGCAGTATATAAGTTAAGATACAGGACCCATAGCCAGCTTGGGTAGGTATTCCAATGGACTGTAGCTGTTGGGTATGAAAGCCTGTGCATAATTGTAAGCAGGACAACAGAGCCATATCTTGGAGTCTTCCACAATTCACAGCTACAACATACTCTTAAACATAGAAAGTAAATGGAAGGAAAAAACAATCCAGTCCTTTTGATTCTTTCACTTTTTGAAGTTAATCACTGCAAAGAGGGATTTCTCTAATCTTAGGGAAGGGCTGGGTAGCTCTAAGAGGAAAAGGCTTGATAAAAATTATTTCGGCTTACAAAGGAACTTTTATCAACTTCTGTTTCCTCCAGTACTGTTGATATCTGACAAGGTGGGTGTAGACATGGAACATGAAAGACTTATCAAAAAGGAAAGACAGCTTAGGTTGAGGGTTGAATCCAAAGCACACTGAACTTAATATAAAGAAACCTATTCATTTCAAACAGCTTTATGTTTGGCAAAATGGCTCTCATTTCTTAAGGGCAAATTGGAGAAAGGCATTGTTTTGTAATGGCTTTTATTATGCTCTATGTTCAGTCCTGCACTGCTGTTCCCAGAAGCAATATACAGATGAGCCAGGAACAAATCTAGCACACTTTCAGGACTTTTTAGAATCTCATCCCTAACATCTTAAAAGGCATTCTGGCCTTGAGCTTAGCTTAATGTGAAAACTAGGGATGACCCAACCAAATCTGCGAATCCTCGAATCCTGAGATTCATGGATCCGAATCTGGCCTCCAAAACAGGCAAGTAGAATCTTTTGAATCCACTGCCATTCAGGCCCACAGGGGCATGTAAGGTGGGTGATTGCTGCGTCCCTGCACACCCCAGGGCCTGAGCTTGCACGATTGTGTGGCAGCTGGCTGAGAGAAGAGTGGGGAGCACAAGATCGCACTCCCTCATCTTCCCCCACCTGCCCTGGGCATGATCATGCTCAAACTGGAATGTGGAGGGAGAATTGGCACTTCCTGGGCCCGCCAAAGGCCTGATTGGGTGGCGGGCCCCTGGATGCGTGAAAATCGCGGCATAAAGCCATGTACACACCTGAGGCTGCCTGTTGTCCCTTGTGTTGCTTGTTCTCCCTCGTGCTGCCTGTGTCTGCTCGGCTGCCTGTACCCACCTGTGCTGCCTGTCCCTGCGGCTGCCCCCCCCCGCAAGGTAATAATAATCTCTATTCTTTTACTTGAGACTGGAGGGTAGGGATTGGGAATTACTGAGACTGGGCTAGAGACTTGACTTGAATGTCCCTTGTAGGACTTGAGACTGTACTTGAGGGTAGAGAATTGGCTGGACTAAAGGCTTGTGTTTTGTTTTGTTTTTTAAGTGCCTTCCTTGTTACAGGACTTGAGACTTGTCAAATTCTGCTTCAAAAACATTTTTCAGTAAGTGCTTTCTTCCCCTTGCTTTTTAAGCCCTTTTTAAAAAAAGGATTTGAAAGATTCAAGGTTTGTGGATTCCCAGAACCTTCCAGGGATTCGGAAAATTCTGGATTCGTCCCATTCCTGGTGAAAATATACTAAACTCAAGCCTAGCAACTTCTGGAAGTCTTTTAGATTCTCAGGCCCTGTAGATCTTGAAGGCTGAAACCCTAGTGCAAGCTAAAGGCACAGGGAACTTCTGTGCCCAGAAAGTCTTGAAGGCACCCTTAAGCTGAGCAAAATTTGAAAGGATTGTATTCCTGACTCTTGAGTGTAGCAATTTGCAAAGAGATTTTGGCCCCGAGCCTAGTAAGTCTTGAAATCATTCTCAGACTTTGTAATTATGAGCTTCCAGAAGTAAGAAATGAATTGTGCCTTGACTGCTTTGTTTTAAGGACCAAATGTTCAAGGCGTGAATGAAGCCTGCTGGAGGAATTTTATTTTGCAGCTTTCTTTTTCTGATTTTGAAGAGCTGATCTCAGTGGAAAATCTGGCTGCCAGCTCAACTCTTAACATATGCTGTTTGCCTGTCAGTAGACAATTCATTCAATATGATCAATCCCCATTTTTTTTCCAAGAAGGGGAAGGATTGAAACTCTGTGACAGGGCATATGCTTTGCACAGAGAAGTTCCCATTCAATCTGTGATATCTTCAGTGAAAGGGTTAAGTAGGAGGTAAAGGTGATGTGAAAGACCCTTCTCTGGCTGAGATTCTGGGGACACTCTGTTAGTCAGATCAGAAAAAATGTTGGTTTAGATTGAGATGAGAATTATGCAGCTAAGCAGATATTGTTGGATTGCAGCTCACCATTGGCCATACTGATTAGTAGAGCTACTGGGATTTGCTGTCCAACAACATCCAGAGGGCTGCACTATTCCTACCCCCACTTTAGACAGACAGACAAACTGATCTGATATAAAATAGAGTTTTATGTTCTTTTGTGTAAAGTCCATGGGTGTTTTCATAGTAAAGTCCATGGGTGGATTTAGATGTGCTTTAGTTGTGAGCATGAAAACAGTTACAAGTGAATGAAGGAGGGAGAAGTTTCTAATCAGGAACATGGGGAGTGTTCTCCAAATTTTGATAAACTGGTGCTCCTACTGTGCTTCACCAGTGGATCAGGACTCAGTAACATCTGAAAGTCATACATTGCCTGGGTGGAGCCTGCATTCCTCCATTCCACACTCATGATCCACCTCTATTGTTGTCTCCAGTACTTTTTAAAGGAGGAAAAAAAATGGGAAACCACATGACAAGAGTATAGTGCTTAAAAAGTATCTTCAATAAAATTGAAGCAGATTTCAAGGTCTACCATATTAAATATCTTTACTTCATTCTTCCAACCTGATGCACAATAAAGTGGGGGGAGAGACTTTTTTTTTTGTCTCATACCAAGATGGAAGAAAGTCTGTATGTTGTCTGGTTACATAAGGAGTAGATACCATCATCTAAGCAAATCTGCTCCATGATGCTGTCATGACATAACAAACCAAAAGAAATGGGTATAGTAAGGCACACAGTCTGCAAATCTATATAACAAATAACAAAATTATTTGAAATAATGAGCCCTTGCACCATGTGGATGGATACATTTTTATTCCATTGCACGGTTCATCTCCGATGAATTTGCAAATGTATATATACACAATGCAGAATGTCCGCCATGTGCAGTCTTAGAAAAGCAAAAAAGCTTACACATTCCAGTTGTTAAATGATGCAACGTCCAGGTGGATATTTAATGGGCCATAGCAAATCTTGAATGACACTGCAGACTCCATAAATAATCCCTTTAAACAGATAGAACAGATCCCCTTTCTAAAGAGAGGTTGTTACCCTTTTTTTTCTTCGTGTGGCAGCCATATTTTTTAGCGTAGTATATTTAGCATCTCCCAAAGACATGCACATGTGAGTGACAGACTTACCAGGTTTGATTATTGAAACAAAGAAACTCAACCCAGGATACAGCAACAGCACTAGATATATTAGCCAGAGTAGTTTAAATTTAAGACATGTACAACAACCTGTGCCAGATCAGACAAGAAGCCCACTGAGCTGAGCATTCTGCTTCCAATGGAGGGCAACTAAACCATACGAGGAAATTACACAGGGCTAACCTTTTGTTTCAGTGCTGTCCCATAGCATCTCCTTGCTTGCCAAGGCAAACCAGGATAGACTGGGAAGAACAGACTGATAAGAAATTATCTTCCAAGTAGATGTTTTTCAAAATACTCCAGTCCCAAATACCTTTAAAAGCCACAGGGCTTCCAAATTTTATATATATTGATGATAACACGATGTGTGCCTTCAAGTCATTTCCAACTTATGGCAGCTCTAAAATGACCCTGTCATGGGGTTTTCTTGACAAGATTTGTTCAGAAGTTGTTTGCTCTTGCCTTCTTCTGTCACTGAAAGTGTGTGACTTGCCCAAGGGTACCCAATGGGGTTCCAAGGCTGAGCAGGAATTTGAACCCTGATCTCCAGAGTTGTAGCCTACTGCCCAGACCACTACACTAGGGCCATTCCCGCACTACACTGTTACAATGCTATTATTCCACTTTCAACATCTTGTGGAATTCTGGGGTTTGTAGTTTACCGAGGCTAACAAGCTTTCTGGCTGAGAATTGTAAATGTCCCTCCCTAAACTACAAAGATTCCATAGGATGTTGAATGTGGAATAACAACACTATAACACTGTGGTGCAGAAATGGCCCAGGCTGCCTCTTTTCTAAGGCCATTTCCGCACTAGACTGTTATAGCGCCATGATTCCACTTTCAACATCCTATGGAATCCTGGGGTTTGCAGTTTAGGAAGGGGCCTTAAGAATTCTCAGCCAGAGAGCTCTTTCCTATCCTATTAAAATGCCAATTTAAAACAATATGAAAACACTTCTAAGAGCCAGTATGATACAGTGATCTGAGTGCTGGACTAGGTGCTGGCTGGCCCCTCCCGAAACTGCAAACCCCAGGATTCCATAGGATATTGAAAGTGGAATCATAGTGCTATAATAGTCTAGTGTGGAAATGGCCTAAGTGATATGCTTAAGACTAAATATTTAGCATATAGCTAGAATCCTGTTGGTTGCATATATAACCCCCAATTAGCATGGCAGAAGGGACTGTGAATAACGCAAAATTCAACAAAGTATAAGTCAAAATAAAAAAGTCATATATCTTGAGAATATTGGACCTATATTATGAATGTGTATGACTCCTTTGACTTGGGGAGATTCCCTGACCTTCATGGTCCTTTCTGCTATTTTTATATCAGTATTTTACCTTTCAGGGGTATTGAAGGAGAAGGTATTCCATACCCTCTTGTGCAAATCCCCTTGCCCAAGGTGCACATGGTGCTGGGGGTCTCTCAGGTACAGCTACGTCAATGGATCAAATGTGGGGTATGCTTATTCTTTTTCCAGCAACCAGTTAAAAAGGTGAGGTTTCTACAGAGAGTGGAGGCTCCTCCTTCTTCCCCATGTGTCCAAGGTCAGTCAGAACATAACTGAGCACACACCTGCAGCTGCTCAGTGGCCAGGGGATGGAGATGCACCTGGGATCTCCCTCCCAGCTGCTGTTCCACTCCCAAGGAGAGAGCAGGGAAGAAAGAGCAACTTCTGCCCCTGCAAAATGATGCAAGTGTGCATGCAGAGAAGCACTGCCAGTCTGCTTAATGGCCTTCCATATCCACAGGTTTAACATTTGCAGATTTCATTATTCATGGATTATTTGCTGCTACTTCTGCTATGCCATTTTAAATCAGAGCTTCTAAGCCTCACCTTGCTTTCACAGTCTCTCTGCAAGCTTCACAAGACAGTGAGAGACTGTGAACATGAGGTGAGGCTTCTAGGTCCCTATTGAAAATGGCATACAGCAGCAGTGGAGGCGGTGTGTGCCCTGATAGCTGTCCATGTCTGCTTTGAGAAGGCACCCCGCTGCTTCAAATGCAAACTGGGTGGCTGATGTGCTCCCAACCATAGATTCAAATGTATTCCATACCGTACATTTGAATTTTTGGTGGGTTGAATCCACGGATCATACTTTTGTGTATGTGTATTAATTATGGTTTGGAGGAGCCTATAGATTTTTGTGTTTTTTTCATTTTCATGGGGGCTCTGCACTTCTAACTCCCACGAATGTGGCAGGGGATGACTCTATAGATTTTTCTTAAGCATAGCCCAGGACATTTTGCTTTTGATGAAGGACAAGATATTGTCATCTCTTACCACTTCTTCCATTTCAAAAGCTGACTGGATTGAGAGTTGAATCTTAATTTTGAACTGACAACGGGACAGTGTCACACACTGTGGCTGATGGCAGCAGCCCAACTTAATAGGGCAAACCAAGCCTCCTGCTACAAGCAGCATCATTCTTCAGCCAGGGCCAGATTAAGGCAGGCTCAGGCCATGAGCTATGTCGGTTTAGAATCCTGTAGTTTACGTTGCTGTATGCCTTCATGCCATTTCTGACTTATGGCCACCCTAAGGTGAACTTGTCACAGGGTTTTCTTGGTAAGATTTGTTTGGAGAGGATTTACCTTTGCCTTCCTCTGAGGCAGAGAGAGTGTGACTTGCCCAAGACTACCTAGTGGGTTTCCATGGCTGAATGGGGATTCAAGCCGTGGTCTCCAGAGTTCTAGTCCAAAGTTCAACCACGACCTCATGCTGGCTCTTAAGCACAGCATATGATCCTATAAATGCAACATGCCAGCCCTCATTAAATCTAATATATAAAAGTCAAAGTTTGTTTGTCTGTGTCAGGTGAGAAGACCTCATATGATTGGCTGTGTCAGGCGAAGACCTCATACGATTGGCTGGCTGTGAAGATTCTATGGGATCCTGGGGCTGGCAGTTTAGAGGGGGGCCTTTAGAATTCTCAGTGGCATGTGAGGAGTCTGATGTATGTGCTGGGTTGATTTTTTTTCTGTTGCCCCATACCTTTAATACTTTATGTTGCAAGACATTGCACAGTTTATCTTGGAGCTGTTTAAAATTGTAAATCTACAAAATGTGAATAGTCATTTATCTAAAACTATGGATAAGCTTTGTTTTGCCTACAACAGGAGATGTTTATAAAAAAGTGAAGGATGTTTGTCATTTTTTCTTGCTTGCACAGGTGGCACTACTGAAAATTTGAGATTCTTTAAACCTGTCTACAGAACCGCAAGACAGCAAAATCTTGAGGTGTCAAATTTAAACAAAAAACAAAAACAAAACCTATTGTTCTAACAAGAATTCTCAGCCAGAGGGCTCTTAGGCCTCAGTCAGCTATGTCTGTCTTGAGTAGGACAGTTGCTATGAAGATGAGTCCTAGCAGCAAGGAGGTGGGCAGTGTATTCCCTCAGGAACTCAACCTCTGTGTGTTAATAACTCTGAATACAGATTGGATTTGGGAATATGGGGGAGAGTTACAGGTACTGGACAAGACAGTTTGGAGAATTAAAGATACAGGATCTCAAATCTTTCTAAAAAGTATCACCTATGAGAAAATAAAATCCCGGGAAACGCTGGGTATATATGCTAGTTATCAATAAAATTAAAAGCGTGACCATTAATAACAAGAATAACACACAACATAACACATGACAGACACTTTCCCCCAAGCAGTCAACTGCTCAATCCATGTGGTAGTAACTTTAATACCTTACTGCTGCTTGCTAGATTCTGTTGTTTGTGGCAAGTTCCTCTCTCTGCTTAATGATAGGGCTGGCCCCCATTAATCTTCATACAAAGCAGCTGAAGGGTAGTGGGATACAAAAAAAGGGCAGGGGGCTCTCTCATTTTTATCATGCAAGCTATGCTTGCTAAAATCTTCTGTATTATTAACAAAGGCCTAGGGGCCCTGTCCTCTTTTGTACCTGGAGACACCCTCCTAATAAGGCACTGTACGTTCTGCAAAAAGAAACAACCCATCACCTAATACGCTTTTCTTAAAAGCCTTTGTTGAATGACTTTTCTGCAAAGACTTCTGAAAAAATGAGTGTGCAATATATTGACAGGTTGGCTTCTACTCATATTGTTGTTGGCAGTCTCTGAGAAAACTTTAGGAAGCACGAATTTCCTTTATGAAAGGAGTGTTGACTTTCTCCTTCCAAATCATGTTTACCTATTGACTAATACTGTAATCCAGTTCTTTATTGTAGTACTAATGCTAACTGAACTTCCCAGTTGAAGCCTTTCAAGCAAAACCTTTATCAAAACACAGCCGTGTTCTAGAACACTGCAAAACTCTCTGCCATGGGACTGTATCCGTCTTAGAACAAGGGTTTCTTGACTCTTGTTAGCATTCCTAGGCTGTCTCTACGTGACACAAATATACATGAGTTTTGTTGTCATGGTTTTTCTCACAACAAACCATGGAAACTTGAGTTTCTAGGGAGAATGGCCACACCGTGGACAAGGAGAAGAAAGGCGTTCACAAAAGGGATGGCAAAAGAAGGCACAAGTTTGCATAAAATGTGTATATGCTGATTTCCATGTACAGATGCAAATGTAGAAACAATGGCTGTTTAAAAAGAAATGCAGCAGTCTTGTCCTGTGAATCCTGTGCCTTCTCAGAATACTCTCCAGGTGTTATAACTTTTTAATGGGCCATTTTAAGACCCATGCTGTTCCTCTTGTTTTCGGTTCATGATCTTTAAACCAGATGAAGATCAGACAGCCCTTCAAACAGAGAATGCCTTCAAAATGGAGAATTAGGCATGCGACTCTTTGATAATTTAATTTTCAAAGGAAAGAACGAATAATTTTAGCAATTTTCTTCCTCCTGTGAGAAAATCTTTGAAAACTGTGAAACTATTCACAGTTTGGGAGTTATTCTGTACAAAATTCACACTTATTGTTTTTGCACAAAAAAGAGTGGCAGAAATCCTATATATTTAACTGAGTCCATTTCTGCACTACACTGTTATAGTGCTATTATTCCACTTTTTTTTTTCTTTTTTTTCTTTAATTTTCAAATACTAAAATACATTCAAACAGTACGATCACATATAACAACAACAACATATTAATAAAGAAAAAACAAAAGGAAAAAATAAACACAATACAACATACACTATCAATATATACAATATCCACTTGATTTATCCAATTTTTATAATACTTTCTTTTACTAACAGGATCCAGATTAAATCCTATTTGATCTGCCAATATATTTTTAATTCCATAGTACTCAGGCGATACAAATTTATACCTTTAGGAACAGGCTCAAATTTCTAATTGCATATTTATATACTTATTCAAAAACCTACTCTTTTTCATTCAAACATCCACTGCAAATACTTTGTCTCTCCACTTTTCTTTAAAAAAAACTATCAATGGTTTCCAAGTTTGTTCAAAGTCCTCAATTTTCTTATTACTTAGATAAATAGTTAGCTTATCCATAACCATTATATCCCATAAAGCTTTTTCCCATTCGTCTTGCGTAGGAATTTCCTTAGACTTCCAATACTTTGCAAATAATATTCTAGAACAGATTATCATAAAAAAAGAATCTTTCCATAGTTCTTCTCGATTTCATCACTTATAATATTCAACAAATACATTTCAGGGAGCATTGGATATTTTATTCCCAAAATTTTCTCCATGTTTTCATGGATATGTTTCCCAATATCTCTGTGCATAATTGCAAGTCCACCATTGGTGATAAAAAGCCCCCTTTTCAGTTTGGCACTTCCAACACTTATCATTACACTTATACATCTTAGATAATCTCTCTGGTGAAAGATACCATCTCAAATACATTTTATAGACGTTCTCGTGCAAACTTTGGCAGGCTGAGTATTTCAGTCTTCTCTGCCATGTTTTCTGCCACTGCTCCAAACTTATCTCTCTCCCCACATTCTGAGCCCATCGTATCATTGGTTCCTTTACAACTTCTTCTTCAGTATACCACTCCAATAAATGCTGAAAAATTTAAAGAGATCGTTCCTTTTGTTTTTTCGAAGATCACCAAATCAAATCAATTTTTCCCTATTTGAAAATCATTTAATTTCTTTTCAATCTTAAATTTCTCACAAAGTTGTCGGTGAAGTAACCAATGACAGTTCGGATTTTCCTTTCGTAGTTCCTCAATTGTTTTAGCTTTTATATCTGTACCTTTTACAATCGATATATCCTCATACGTTAGCCATTTACCAAAGAAAACATTCTCACGCTTATAATAAGCTTCGTGAGGAGATATCCAAAGGGGTGTTTTCGGGTACAATCTAAACTTATATTTATTCCATGTTTTCAATATAGTTCTTCTTACAAAGTGATTATTAAAATCTTGTAGTGGCACCCCTTTGAGAAACCCCAAATAGGCATGCCAACCAAAGGGCAATTGCGTCCCCTCCAGAGTCAAGAGTCTATGATCTTCTAATTTAATCCATTCCCTAAGCCAATCCAAACAACAAGCCTGAAAATACAAGTTCAAATTGGGGAGTGCTAATCCTCCTCGCTTCTTTTCATCACAGAGAATTTTAAATCTAACACGAGGTTTTTTCCCTTTCCAAATAAAATTTGCAAGGTCTTTTTGCCAAACTTTAAATATCGAATCGTTGTTTATAACCGGAATGTTCTGGAATAGAAAAATCATCTTAGGTAGTGCCATCATCTTAAAGGCCGATATTCTCCCCAACAGAGAGAGGCTTTTATTCTCCCAGCTCTTAAAATCTTCTTTTATCTTATTCCAGGTTTTCTCATAGTTATTCTTAAATAAATCAGAGTTTTTATTAGTCAGGTGTATTCCTAAGTACTTCACCTTCTGTTTAACTTTAAAGCCAGATTTTTCTTCCAATTGTTTAGTTTCATTTTTTGATATATTTTTAACCAGAAAGTGAGTTTTACCTTCGTTAATCTTTAGGCCTGAAACAGTTGAAAACATATCGAGTACAGCTATAAATCGGCCAATATTTTCTAGAGGGTCTTCAATGGTCAAAACCACGTCATCAGCAAAAGCTCGTATCTTAAAGTCCAGACCCTGTATCCGTACTCCCTTCACTTCTTTATCTTCATTAAGCTTTAATATCAGACTTTCCATACATATTAAAAACAGTAAGGGAGATAACGGACAGCCTTGTCTAGTGCCTCTTTCGATTTCAAACGTTTCTGATTGCTCTCCATTTATCAGAATGCGGGCATACTGATTTGCATATATGGTTTTGATAACCGTTATGAAGTTTTCCCCCATTCCCGACTTAGTTATCATTGCAAACATATATTGCCAATTACCGTATCGAAAGCTTTTTCTATATCCAAGAACAACATAGCTAGTTTTCTACTTGGTTGCTTATCAAAAGCTTCGATTATATCCAATATAAGTCTCATATTATGTTTTATTTGTCTATTTGGTAAGAACCCTGCTTGATCTTCCGATATTATGTCTTTCAACAATTTTTTCAACCTATTGGCGATTATCCACATGTACAATTTATAATCTGTGTTCAGTAGAGAAATTGGACGGTAATTCTTCGGAGTCAATGGATCTTGTTCGTCTTTCGGGATCAAGGTTATATAAGCCTGCTTCCATGATTCTGGTATTTTACCCTCCTTGACCTCATTCATCACCGCCTGTAGGTGCAGAATTAGTTCATCTTGCAATACCTCATAGTATTCAGAAGGTAATCCATCAGGACCTGGAGCTTTATTCTTTTTCTGAAGTTTTATTGCTTCTACCAAATCCATCATCGAAATAGGTGCATTTAACTTGTTTCTCTGCTCTTCAGAAAATTTCCCTTCAGTTTTACCAAGGATATAAATTTATCGATATCTTCCTTATGAGTCTCTCTTCTCCGATATAGGTCTCGATAAAACTGTACAAATACTTTCTTTATTTTCTCTGTCTGATGATAAACATGTGCCCCATCACGTATTTTCAGGATAGGTGGATTTCGTTTCCTATATCTTAATCTCAGGGCTAGCCATTTTCCAGGTTTATTCGCCCATTCAAAATGCTTCTGCTTCCAGGCCTTCAATTTCCTACTTATTTCTTCCGTCATCATCAGCTCCAATTGTTTTTGCAATATCTTTATCTCTTCTTTAATCTTTTTTTGAGAAGGATTAGACTGTAGTTCCAATTCTTTTAGTTGAATTGCTTCATTTATCTGTTGTATCTTCTCCTTTCTTTTTTTCTTCAGTAACACATCTTGTTGAATAAAGAAGCCTCTTATGACAGCTTTACTGGTATCCCATACTGTCTGCAAAGTAGTCTCTCCCACAACATTCTCCAGAAAGAAGTTATGCAGAGTTTCCTTTATTTTTGCCACAGTCTTCTCATCTCTCAAAAAAAATCATTAAGTCGCCATCTATATTCAGTTCTCCTTTTTTTGAATTCCATGACTATGGCATTATGATCGGAAAAAGTACTAGGCTGAATTTCCATTGATTTAACTTGTGCACACAAAGATTTCGAAACAAAAAACATATCTATACGCGAGAAGGACAGGTGAGGTTCTGAATAAAAAGTAAACCCTTGTGATTTTCCATAAAGAAATCTCCATAGGTCAGTTGTTTCTGTTTCTTGTATGAGTTTATCAAATGCTACCGGTAGTTTACCTTGGTTCTTTACTTTTCTATCAGATTTCCTGTCCAGCATTGGACAGGCCACCCCGTTCCAATCTCCCATCAATTATTGGTCGTATTCTCTATCCATAATTTGGTCTTGCAGCTCTCTATAGAATTTCTCTTTTCCATTATGTGGCCCATATACTCCCACCAACAGTAGTTTTTGAGCTTGCCACTCAATTTCAACAGCTACATAATGTCCCTGATCATCCCGAAAAATCTCTTTTGATGGAATTCTTTCATTAATATACAATACAACTCCTCGCTTCTTCTCTTCCGGTAGTGAAGCATATTCTTTTCCAAATTTTCTATTTCTTAACAAATGCTCTTTACTTCGTCTTATTTTGACTTCTTGCAGGCAGATCACATCAATTTTTTGTTTACCCAAGTAATGAAAAATTTTTCATTTTTTCCCGGGGTACATATCCCTTTTATATTCCAGGACCAAATCTTCAAATCTGTCATTGTTGTACTCTTATGCACTTGAGTCATTTCTATCTATAGGTGCTGATGTCAACTTAAGCCTCATTTGTTGTTCGGAGTCTTCTACGTTTCTCTTTTTCATCTCATTATGATTTTCTCCAGTTGAATCTTCTTGCAAAAAAGCCGGATCCTCTTTTTCACCTTCTTCAGCTTCTGAGGATAAAGGACCTTCTGCACCTTGCCTTCTGTCTTCTTCCTCCCGCTCTTTCTCTGAGAGATTTTTTCCATATCTTACTAGAAAATCTTTAGCTTCCTGTATTGAAGATATTACAAAGAGTTTTTTTTGTAGCGAAAAGTCACTCCTCTAATCTAGCCCATCTATATTGGATTCCAATTCTACGAAGTTTAGAAGTTAAAAAATTATATTCTCGCCTCTTCAAAAGAATCCTTGCTGGTATATCTTTAAATACTTGTAACTTTTGTCCTCTTATCTCTAAACCTTTTCTATTATTTGCTTGAAGTATCTGATCCCTTATTGATCTTCTAACACAAGAGATCAAGACATTCTGGGGGCTCTTCTCTTCTATTTCTTAAACGCCAATCCTGAAAATCTTATCGATTTCAAGATCCAGCATTTGAGAATCCATTTCAATTATGCTGGCCAACTCAGGAATTAAAATCTGTCAATTCTCCAACTTTTTTCCTTCAATCCTCGGATCTTCAAGGAATTTTCTCTCATTTTAAGTTCGAGTAGAGCTCTTTCATCCATTTCTTTTTCGTGTTCCCAAGTTAATGTTGAACATTTTTCCTGAATTAATTTCAGCTCCTCCTCCACCTTATCAACTCGACACGATGTTCCTTTAACTTCTTCAGACAGAATATTAATTGTTTCTTTTATGTCCTTAAATTCCCTCTTAAAATCAGATTTTATTTCGCTGCGTAAATCTTTCATATCTTTTCTCCATTCTGACTTCAATTCTTACTGTTCCTTTCTCATTTGGGTCTGTTTCTCTCCATTATCTTAATTCTTCCAATATTAAGTTTTGTTCAGTCTGTTTGGGTGTCGCAGATACCGTTAGGATCGATTGTTTAGCATCAATAGACATTCTTCTTGGTTGCTTTGCCATTTTAGCTTTAGATCTTGTATCCATTCAATCAGACATCAAAGTTTGGCTTTTATCCTTTCTTATAGCAAAGTTTTCAAAATCAGTCACAGAAAAAAAAAATCTCTTTTTCAACCACCCAATGTCAATATCAATGAACAATCAAATCATACACAATCAATATTTATATAGTTGTATAGTCTTAACCAAAAGCAATTCAGCACCATTCACTATTTCCTCCAATCTGTATATGTATATAAATATAAATATACACTCACACAACCATATGTATATACATACACAGCCACACGTCCATATAAATACTTAGTTCTTTAAGATACAATTAAATCTCCAAAGATTAGATTATTTCCTCACGCTTAGCACACTCTTTCGAATCAAACTATTTCAAATAAGGTTCACTTTATTTAATCTGCTTGCCTATTTTACTCTGATTTGGGTCTTAAATCCTAATGTCCAACTTTAATCTTCCTTCTTTCCACACTAATCAGTATTGCTGTCTACCCCCCGCGCGCACCGGCCTGTGCGCCGAGTTTGCCCTCGCCGAACACTCACCACTCGTCTCCACCAGTCCTTCTCTGTGCATGGGTCGGCGCGCCGAGCCACTCCGCGCACCGGCTTGTGCGCCGGGAAAATTTTCCCAAGAACGCCTCCAGATAGCGAGGCAAATCGCCATTCCTTCTCTACGCCGCTCTCTCCCGTACACCAATCTGTGTGCCAAAATCTGCTCACACCAAACACTCTCCTCTCGCCTCCTCCGATCCGGTGCACCAGGTCAAGCCCCGCGCACCGATCCGTACGCCGAGTTTTCCCACCGATCTACACGCCAAATTCAGCCAAACACTCGCCACCCGTCTCCGCCGATCTTTCTCTAGGCTCAGACCGGTGTGTCAATCCTCCCTCACACACCGATCTGTGCGTCGGAGATATCACAAAAACCTCCACACCACAGGCACAGATGCTTCTCTTCCAATATTAGAGGACTCCTCTCTCAGTTCGTCGCCCCCAAATTCCTCCGTTAATCCCGCCTACAATCAAAATCTGAGTTCTAACTCTCGGTGTGACGAGCTCCCCACCTTCACAAAAAAGTTGAAGGGAGTTACCAAAGATTTATCAAATTCACTCTCCCCCCCAAAAAAAACAGGGATACAAAGAGAAGTATTGAGTTCGTCTACTTGCTTTCCCTTCTACAGTTCAAACTCCACCTCTCCTTAAGTCACCCGTCGCCATCTTAGCTTAACATAACGCCGAGGAAAAAGAGAGAGAAAAAGTTTTTCCCCCGCAGGGCAAAATATCGAAAAATCAAAAGATATTCTTCCTCTTCCTCAAGGAGTTCCAAATTCAAAAAGAGAGAGAAATAAAACAAAAAGAAAAACAAAAAGCAATTTTCTCTCTCTAATAAGCAAACTTCCAAAGCTTACAGGGATTCCCGGAATCCTAATGTCCCAAAAACGCTGTCACCATTTCCAAAGAGAATAAATAAAAAAAATGGATTAAGAAAAATAATTATACCCCTATTTGCAGATCTAAAATACCTTTCCTGCCCAAAATGGATCTCCCTACACCAGGATACTCAAGTGGTTTTAAAACTCCGCGACCAAGATGAGCTGTACAAATGTACAGCTACCTTCCACGACGATGGCTGCCATCCGACCTCCTCTCTCGAACAAGGTGAAATGCTGACTTCTTCACTCTTGGGCAGAAAGGAAAAAGGTCTCCCCGGGCCCCCTTCGAAATTTTCCCACTTACCGGAGAACTTTTCGGAGGGATCTACTACAACTCTGATCCCCCACAATCGTGGAACGCGATGAATTCTCCCCGATGCCCGAGAGAATCACCTACTCTTCGCCATTGCGGAACCGGAAGTCATTATTCCACTTTCAACATCCTGTGGAATCCTGGGGTTTGCAGTTTAGGGAGGGGCCTTTAGAATTCTCAGCCAGATTGCTGTTTGGTTTTAGTAAACTACAAACCCCAGAATTCCACAGGATGTTGAAAGTGGAATAATAGCACTCTAAGCCCTTTTTGCATGGCGTTTTCCATGAGAAGGGCGCCTGGAGTGTTGCATGATTGTGAGGAGCGATCTGCACAACACACTCACAATCACGCGACACTCCAGGGTAGGGCAGGCACCAATCGCACACCTTTTCATTTTTGGCTAGAAGCCAAAAATGGTGTGTGATTGCGCATTGCTCTCAGGCTGCACGCGCACTTACCTGGTGTGCGGAGCCTCCAGAGCTGCGCTGGTCATGCTTCCTGCCTCAGCGCAGCCTGGGAAACTTTCAGCCTGCGCTGCGGAAGGAAGAGGCGGGGCTCTTTGTGCGAGCAGGCAGCTCGTGCGGAGCCAAAGGGCCCTGGATGCAAGAGCGTCTCGCCGGAGGCTGCTCGCGCAATCCCTGCACTCCAGCGCCGGAAGAAGGTAAGGTGCGGAAAGGGCCTAACAGCATAGTGCGGAAATGGCCTAAGTAAACTTTCATGGCCTGATCCCCCCAAAGCTGCTGGAAACAACATTGACCTCTACTCCAATCACTGGCAGAATAGATCTCCTTCTCCCCATGCAGTTGGTGACTGGTAAAGTAGGTTTGGGGGCCAGTTACAATAATGGCAATAGCGTCACAATCAAGACTAAGGCCATTTCCACACTACACTGTTATAGTGCTATTATTCCATTTCCAGCATCCTATGAAATCCTGGGTTTTGCAGGGAGGGGCCTTTAGAATTCTCCATCAGAGAGCTCTTTGGCCTCAGTAAACTACAAACCCCAGAATTCCACAGGATGTTGATGATGTAATAATAGCACTATAACAGTATAGGACAGAAATGGCCTAAGTAGTGATTATGAATACAAAACAGTTATGATTGAATAAAACTAGGCATTTGTTTTGTATTCACAACTGCTACTTAATCATGATTGTGGCACTATTGCCCGTATTGCCACGAAGTATACTTAACTAAGTATCTGATACAGGGTTCCAGCCAGTATTTTCTGTGCAGAAAAGAATATGGTGCAGAAAATGCTGTAGTTGGGGACTTTTCTTTGCACAGAAAACAGCATTACCGTGCTGTTTCCCATACACAAAATGCTGTTTCCTGTACATCCCACCCCCACAACAACTACATGCATATTTTGCACTGAATAAGTCCTCACTTGGGAAGATTCTCATTAGTCCAGGATTCTTCTCATAAGCATTTCATGACATTCAGGAACATTTTTCCAAATTTTTAAAAATATATTTTCTAAGACTACTGAGAACTATGCTTTTTAAAGCCAGAAAAACGGCCATCCTAATGCAGCAGCAAAGCTGAGATGCTCCAGTGGAGATTGTGCACAGTCTTCAGAAAACTGTAATTTAGAAATGCGTTTAGGAAGACTTTCAGGAATCTGATATTTGCTTTGGGAGGAGAAAATCTTCCATACTGGCACCAGCTTGAGGTTTTCTCCCAATGCAAATACCAGGTTTAGAGAAGGGATTTTCCTCAGGACCACAGCAGGGCTGGAAATGGTTACCTGTCTGAGCTCTGCTTTAATGCCATTAATAGTTAGCTCTCTCCTTAAAAGTGTTTCTTTTAAACATTTGCATTTTCTAACACCGGCAGGTTAAATGCAAAGATAAATGTAAGCTTGTGTATGATTTCGTCCTGAGAGAACAAGGGGCTTTGGGTAGCTTCCTCACTGATTTTTTTCCCCCTGGACTAAGGATGTTGGTTTATTTTAATATGGGAATGCATTTGAACATAGGATACCTCATCTATATTCTGAAGTGGCACAGTTCCAGGAAGACTGTACCATATGCCTCTTCTGAATATTTTAATATCTTCTCAGGCTTTGATATTAGACAGTCACTTTCAGTGTACATTTGTATAAACACAACTGGGGGACACGTGGCTGGATAGCAGTATGTGTGAAAGGGATCTAGGAGTCTTAGTAGACCACAAGCTGAACATGAGTCAGCAGTGTGATGTGGCAGCCAAGAAAGCCAATGCAATTCTCAGTTGCATCAATAGGAGTATGATGTCTAGATTGAGGGAGGTACTGATACCACTCTACTCTGCTTTGGTTAGGCCTCATCTTGAATACTGTGTCCAGTTCTGGGCACTCAAATTCAAGAAGGACATGGTCAAACTGGAGCAAGTCCAGAGGAGGGCGACCAAAATGGTGAGAGGCCTGGAAGCCATGCCCTATGAGGATAGACTTAGAGAGCTGGGTATGTTTAGTCTGCAGAAGAGAAGGTTAAGAGGGGAGATGATAGCCATGTTTAAATATTTGCAGGGAAGTCATGTAAAAGAGGGAGTGGGCTTGTTTTCTGCTGCTCCAGAGACCAGGACAAGGAGCAATGGATTCAAGCTGTAGGAAAGGAGATTCCACCTGAACCTCAGGAAGAACTTCCTGACAGTCAGGGCTGTCCGGCAGTGGAATATACTGCCTCGGAGTGTAGTGGAGTCTCCTTCTTTGGAGGTTTTTAAGCATAGGCTGGATGGCCATCTATTGAGAGTGCTTTGAGGGTGTTCCTGCATGGCAGGGGGTTGGACTGGATGGCCCCTGTGGTCTCTTCCGACTCTACATTTCTATGATTCTATCATTCTATGATTCTATAACTCAGCATAATGATAGGCTCATTAGAGGGAAAGCAAAATGACTAATCCGAGGCTATTGTGATTTGGATATGTCAAGAGAGATGACATAATTCATTGGCAAAGATGACAATACTTGGTAAACTGGAAAGCAAGGGGGAAAGAGGAAGACCACATTACAAGTAGATGGATTCAATCAAGGAGCCCACAGCTTTGAGTTTGCAAAACCTGAGCAGGGCAGCAGATGACCAGGGCTCTCTGAGGTCTGCCATTCATAGGGCTGACATACATCAAAGTTGACTTGATGGCAAATAGCAAGAACATTAGGGTGATGCAGAGTGGCCCTATGTCCTACTTTACACAGTACGGCCCTGTCTTTGAAGATGTCCACTCTATGAAGGTCTGCCCAGCCTGTGTTCAATTTGAAGAGGGAAATCTGTAAAAAGAGAGAGCAGCAGGAGGTGTCTTGCCATTGTCCATCCATGATCAATAGCACTGGGACAGTTTGTGTTGCAGGCTCTTACTGCACAATGTTGTCATCCTAGCAGATCAATGTGTTACTCCCAGTTCAGGATGTGTGCCATCACACAACATCACTGCTCACACACTGCTCACCCACTGCCATCTGTTGCAAATCCATCCCTTTCAATTACTGGAAAAAATTGTGGTAATGCCCCCCTTTCCTGCAATGATCCCATTGTGTGTGTGGTAAGGGTCAAAGCTTGATAGCGGTTCTTTTCACAGTACAGTGTAAGAACTGACCAGTCATGGGGCAGGGGGCAGGGGGCAGGGAGAAGGCGGGGAAAGGGATTTGCCACTGATGCTGTAATGTGGAAGGAAGAATAGTGTGCCTGATGCTACCCATCTGCAACAGCTGATTGAGTGTGGTAGGGAGCATTCAGACCCTGATCCCATCCCAGCAATGGCAATGCTGGGATCCCACTGAGACAACGTGCTCTTGGTCCCTAGTGCAGGAAGGACTGCAGTCTTCCCTAGGAAGGTGAGGTGTTTAGTATTCCAGTTCCAATTATACTCTTTGGATTGGGTCTAGCTTCTTATGTACCAGAACCAAATGCTCTCACCATTAGAAAGGCCGAGGTGTGGGGAGATGACTGCTTTCTCTTTCTCTTTGTAGTCTTTACAAGTACTTCACTGACCCTGTTCTGGAAGGTTCCCTAAATTTCTTGAATAAACTTTCAGAGGCAAGAGAGGACACCAGGGGGAAGGTTGCCTCACCCTTGCAGTGCAGTCCCACCAGTGGAGATGCTCTGCTGGACTGGGATCCTTCCATCCACCAAAGGAAAATGCTAGGTCCAGGCTAGTATTTCTAAATTTGCAGACATCTACATTAAGATAGCACACACACATTTTTATGCAAATCATCTATTCCTTTATTTTGGACAAGGCATTGCATTTCTTTGTTTTGGGGAGAGGAGCAATACATAAGTGGCCTCTCTAAAAGGACCACTTGTGGGTGATCTGACTGATGGCAATGGCTTCGAGGTGATGGTCTCAAAGGCATGTAAACTTAAACTTTCAATGTCTTTGTGCTGTGAGGGGAAGGTACCTGAGATGCATGCACTCCGAGTCTAATCAATGGCTGAAAAAATCATGGGAAAGTGTTGCTGGAAGTAGTGCAAACAGGTGCTTAAAGGAGCCTTTGCAGCTGTTGCCGAAGCAGAATAGAATGGAGTAGAAGGAAATAGAGTTGTAATTGGAATGACCTTTCCACAACATCCTTCCACCACAGGAATGAGATCATACTCTAGGGCTCCCCTGAAATTATTAATCCTTCGAACTCTCCAGGATGCTTAATCTGGACTAATTATTACTTCTACCCTCCCTGCTGATTTGAACCAAGCCAAAAATTGATTTACCCTGCTGTTGACCTGGTTACTCTTTGTTATAGGCATGTGGTATGGAGAGGATTTCACTGAACATCTTAAATGACACTTCCTAGAAACTCAGTTTCGAAGCCAAATGCTAACAGCAAAGCCACAGTGTGAGACCCTTCTGTGTGCAGCTGCATGATCTAATGCAGAATCTATTACAAATGTTTTGGTGCCGTTATGAAATGATGACCTCCCTGCTAACCTTCCAGAACTTGAACTGTTGAAATATCTGGCAAAGGTAAGTGAGCCATTGCCTACTTGTGTCATTCCAGTTTTCCTTCTTAATGTCAGGAATGGTTTCACAGATATGTAAACCAAACTGCTACTTTTGCTTCAGCTCAAGGACAGTGCGAGTCTTGACTAAGTATTATATTTGTATTTATATCCCATATTATTCCCAGTCTGGGATTCAAGGTGTATTAATAAAAGTTAAAACAGATTTAGCTAAAAAATTTTTTACATTGTACAAAAGTTAAAAATGAAGGCTGAGATCCTGTATTGGCAGATGTGGCTACAAAGACAGACCTCTGTCATTGTCAGTACATTTTCTAGTGCTATCCTACTGCAACCTACCTCTTAAGTTGGGGAGCACCCCCCCATCTGAAGGGTTTCCGAGACATTGCAGATTGGGGTGCTGGGAAATGATTGCTGCAGCACTCTCCCAGTTGTAGGATACATTGAGCCAGGCAGCTGGAGAGGGACCTTGGGGTCCTTCTTTGACTGCTTTTCTCAATGTCCCTGCAACAGGAAGAGTGCCACAGTCATCATTTCCTAGTGCTTGATCTGCAAGGCCCTGGAAACGCTTTAGTTGGGCCACTGTTCGGCTTAAGGGGTAGGTGTTTTGAGTCACATTTGGTCATTAAGAACTGCAAAGATGAAGCCCCAAAGTAATGAGATTGGCATGTGGTTGTTGTGTGCCTTCAAGTCATTTCCAACTTATGGCAACCCTATGAAGAACCAGGCCTAACCACCTTAAAGTCACCAGATCCCATCTGACCTTGGACACCAAGCAGGGTCAGCCCTGGTTAGTACTTGGATGGGGGATGGCTAACAAATACCAGGTGCTATAGGCTATATTTCAGAGGAAGGAACTGGCAAAACCACCTCCTTGCATAAGAAAATCCTATGAAATTAATGGGGTTGCCATAAGTCAACAGGCAGCTTGAAGGCATACGTGCGCACACACACACACACACACACACACGAGTTTCGTGGCAAGATTTGTTCAGAGGGAATTTACTTTTGCCCTCCTCTGATGTTTAGAGAGTGTGACATATATGGTTACCCAGTGGATCTCCACAGCTGAGTGGGGATTTGAACCCTGTTCTCCAGAGTCCTGGTCCAATGTTCAAACCACTACACTATGCTAGCTCTTAAGTACAGCATATGACTCTATAAATACTACATGGCAGACTTCATTAAACTATCAATAAAATTAAAAGCAGTTAAAAGCATAACCATTAATAAGAAGAGCAACAAATATAAACAAAAACTAGTACATGAAAGGCCTTTCCCACAAGCAGTCAGCTCTCAAAGACCTGCCAAAACAAAAATGGTCTTCATCTCTCCACAAAAGGATAACAAGGAGAGCACTAATCTAGAAAGAAAGTTTCAGAGTTTGGGGGCAGCCACCAAGAACATCTTTACCATGTACTTGTGATGGTAGACAGAGGGAAAGGCTCATATGTACAGTCTTAGCTCAGAGTCAGACTATACATTGAATTAATGCTGCAATGCAATAGCATCTCTACTTTTTCTTGTTGTTGTTGTTTTGTGTAACTTCAAGTCATTTCCGACTTATGGTAACTCAAAGGAAAACCTATCCTGAGGTTTTATGGGGACTGATAGTATGTGGCACACCAAAGATCACCCAGCGGGTTTCCATGGGCAAGTGGGGAAGTCAGCCCAGGTCTCCAGGGTTGTATTCCAATGCTTAAATCGCTACACCTCGCTGACTCTCCTACTTTTTTTACTACTCAAAAGTAATTATGCAGGCCCTCTGTCTGGACTGAGGCCCTTTTCGCACGGCATTTGCCATGTTGAAAGGGCCCCTGGAGCATCGCGCGATTGAGAGGAGAGATCCACATGATGCACTTGCACTGCACTGCGGAAGGAAGAGACGGTGCTCTCATGCTACTTGCTCGCGAGCAGGCAGCAGCTGTGGAGCTCAAGCAACGGGGACGTGAGAGCCTCTCGCAAGAGGCTGCTCATGTGATCCCTGCACCCCAGCTCCGCAAAAAAGTGAGCTGCGGAAAGGGCCTGAGACTACTATGTGCAAGGAATTTAAACTGGGTTAAGAAACTTAAGGAGCAATGGATTCAAGCTGCAGGAAAGGAGATTCCACCTGAACGTCAGGAAGAACTTCCTGACAGTCAGGACTGTCCGGCTGTGGAATATGCTGCCTTGAAGTGTAGTGGAGTCTCCTTCCTTGGAGGTTGTTAAGCAGAGGCTTGATGGCCATCTGTCGGGATTGCTTTGAGGGTGTTCCTGCATGGCAGGGGGTTGGACCGGATGGCCTGTATGGTCTCTTCCAACTTTAGATTTCTATGATTCTATGATTCTATGAAACTTCTTGGAATTCAGTGCTGATACGCATCGAATTCCCTCATTCCACCAGGGCCTACACTTGGGCTTCCAATTTGATGACAATCATTGAGGTTTCTGAACCTATTACCCAAATCCAGTGGCAATTTCAGAGCCTCTGCATGGTGTAGGACAGTGCTGGAGTTCACTCCCACACCACAGAGCCCTGTAAATTGACAGTACAGAGGATTCTGTTTCCTTTGAATGGCAGGAGGGAGGCAGGAGATCTACTGTCATGAAATTTTGGTAGAGTAGCCATTGAAACCCACCTTGGGCATGTCACATACTCTTATGCCCCAGAAAACCTTGTGATAGATTAGCCATAATTTGGAAATGACTTGAAGACACACAACAATAAATTTGTCACAGATAGTAATAAGGGAAGCCATACTTCTTTCAGAGGTGGCAACTAGTGGAAGGGGTAAGGCTCACAGAAATGATGGCGGGGGGAAGTGATGGGTCATATATTGCACATCCCTGGTTTAAAATTTCACTCTTCTGCTTTCAATGTATTTTCCTCATTTGGACAAGACTATATTTTTTTAAGGAGTAGGAACATCTCCATTGTCACAAAACATTGGTAATTCTTGTTTGCATATACAGGTGGCCAAATAGACAAGTAAACAGAGACTCAGATATATGCACCTGTCTATCTCTCTTTAGGAAATTTACAGGTGTTAAGTATATTTGCATAAATGTGTTGCATTGCTAATAAAATCTTTATCAATTAGTCAACTGGATTTTTATTGATTCATTCATTGATTAAATGGGGAGGGGAACATAGTTGTTTTTTCAGATGGTGGGATACAGATAGCACCCCAAAGCATCCACCCATAGCAGCCAGGCAGCTTCCATGTCAAGGGTGCAGTCAATCTACTCTGTGTTTTATTCCAGACTTTAAAGGAGTGACCCTAGGTGCTGAATAGTATCAACATCTTGGATACCTCCTTTAAGCTGCTGGCAGGCTCCATCTTAGAAGAGGCATTCTTTCTAATGTGAAACTAAATGGAAGAACATTTCTTCTCTTACTGACTATAGTTGACATGGTGTGTGTGTTTAAGTATCTTCTGTGGGGCTGTGGCACCTTGGGGTTTTAATTAGATCTCACTAGCCAATGCTTTAGTTAAATGCAGCAAGCACATTCTTCACTGTGGGCTGTGGAATACACCAAAAATAGATCAGTCAGTATTGAGAGTGAGCACTAGACTCTTCAGCATCTCAGAACACTTCCATGGCCTACTACCATTCTTTCATCTCTTCCTTCAAAGTGCATGAATCTTCCCTTCCTCCTTAAGCACTGATAATACTGGCTTCATTTTCGAGGGAGGTAATAAAGTTATTTGGACAATAGATAGATAGTGGGGTGAGGGTAGTGGCTCTCCAAGGTTTTCTAAGGAGTTAATGTGGCTCTCTAGCCTTCCACGGTTGACCATCCATGCTGTAAGGAATCCTGGGATATGTGATTTGGTGAGGCATTACCTTTGCTAGAGCACTCAAGGAAGTGCACTAGAAGTCTGTAGCAGAGAATGGTGTAGTATAGATACACTCAGCACTTCAGTCACTTAGCCTTGCTGTTGTAGATGCTCAGGCCTTCTCAGGTTGTTTTAGAGTAAACTTACAGCCCTGCTTGGGCTACTTTTCCCCAAAAGATTTTTTTAAAAATTATGCAAACTTTGAAGTTTCACCAATCTGGCTGATAACTCTCTCTTGTTCATGTGTAGTGATAATTCCTAAAATGGTCAAACATTAGAAATGGTAAGATATATAACCTAGAGATTTCTTTTTTTAAGCACCAAACCTAACCTTGTTTGGATCCAGAAAGCTTCCTTTAAGTATACCATCGTGCTGAGCAGATAAGGTATGTCATGATTTTCAAAGCAAAAACGACAAGGCTGGAATCCTGTTGGGACATCACATTAGCATAAAATTAGTTGTACAAGCAGTTGTGCTTTTTCATGGGTTGTGTTGATGTAGTCCTCAGTGCAGTAAATCATTCCACAAGCACATATATGACCCTTTCTCTCACTTTCAACATGGTAGGTGAGGAGCTATTTGAACTGTTGTGCAACAGGGGAGCTCAAGGTGCCTATAATGCAATGAGCTGCATAAGTATGGGATTCAGTGTAACTATGCTGATGGATATTTACACTACACTAACGGTATATAAGATCTTAATATAACTATCACTTTATTACAGAACTTCTCAGAGTATTCAAGGCTATAAGACTGCACACACACTTTCTCTTTCTCTCTCTTAAACCCTATTTGATTCATAAGAGAGAATGGTGGAGTTAAAGTCACACTTTCAAACACACAAGCCTATTTCAGGCTTTTAAAAGAGTAAAAAAAGGAGTAAGCAGATGTTGGTGGAACTGCAGTTTCCATGCTTATGCGATACTCTTATTGACACAGGTGCAGATGCCCTGCCTGTGTTGGCACAGGGCTCTACCAGGTCTCTGGTTACTTTCTTTTCTGGCCACCAACAGTGCACAGCTGCTGGCTAACTGTTTTAGATTCTGGCATGAGAGAGGTTCAGACACACCGCATAAAATTCACCAGCCATGGTTGGGCAACATTGCTCGTCTCATCTGGAAAAAGAAACACTAAACTTCTGAGAAAGTTAACACAGAGAACAAATTCCCATCTGATGGTCTCCAGTGGATCTGATTTTGTCTGCAAACAATGATATTTTATTGTATTTATTTATACCCTGCTCTTACAGGATCACAGTGGTCTACTATCTAGATCAGGTCTACATCTGTTTAGCTTCAACAAAGCTCCTCTCAACCATATCCTAGGCCTTAGCAACAGCTTTTTAAAAAATCAACCAGTCAGTGCTAGTCTATGCTTGCTATGGTACAGGTATACCTCAGTTAATGGATTAGATGTGTTTCAGAAAATAACATCTTTAACAGAACACAGGGTACCAGAGGCAGAAATAACACGCAAAAAATAGAGGTAGGTTCCTGCACTAGAAAAAAGAAGAGTAGTTCAACATGTTTCAGCAAACTTTTATTCAGAAACTAACAATGTAGACATGCCAGGAAAGTCTTGCATAAGTAAACAAAAACATTTTGAACTTTCTAGAGACCATAGAATCATAGAACCATAGAGTTGGAAGAGACTAGAAAGGCCATTCTGTCCAACCCCCGCCCATGCAGAAATACACAAACAAAGCACTCCTGACAGATGACCATCCAGCCTCTGTGGAAAAATCTCCAAAGAAGGAGACCACTTGAAGGCTTCTTCCAAAATGCATCCAGGGATGACTTTTTATTTCACCAGCATCCATAATTCTTATGATTTCCATTTTGGTGGCAAATATATAAATCTATTTTTTTTAAAAAAAAAACTTGATGGAGGGAGCTGTTTAATTATACTGGTCCATTCTCCCATTTTGTCTCTGTTTTGCTGTAGATTTAGGTTCAGTAAGGGATTTTCAAGGCAGCTGCACTTTACTTTTCCTGTTGTAGGCAGACATATATAGCTACAGTAAGACTGGTTAGAGCAGAACCGCACTCTTTCTCAGCCCAAGCTTTGCTTATTGCATTGTTTAAAGAAGACACACTGCTCCAACTTGGTGACAAATGCTTGTGTTTCTTCTTTGTGTAAAAAGTAATTTTGCCATGAGAGGCTATGCTAACTGAGGTCCTTTCCACACAAGGCTGATCCATCGCAGTAGCGTCGTATTGTCTCTTTTACATCTGCATGTTAAACTGGTTTGACATTGTCCTGTCCTGTGTGGTACTGCACAAGTTGAAGTCTTAGTGCGGTTAACATCAACATTAAACCGATGTATTGTAAAAATGGAAAAACTCTGATGTAAACCATCCAATCCGTTTCTGCTGCATTTTTTCCTACATGCAGAAGCATTACATCGATTCACACCACTTATGCTAAAACGTAGCAATGGTTTCTACAATATTTTTTTTAAATTGGCCAATCAGCAGCAACAGGGTGGAGCAAGGGAGAGGAATAGGAGTTCCACAAGAATTGACGATGTGGAAGCTACAAATGATTTTCTCCATCTTACGTCGATAGAAACCGGAGGGCATCCAGATAGGAATTGTGGTAAGTCGGAGTAAAAAACATCACTCATGACATGTGGTGAAACACTCCTTCACTCTAGTGCGGAAATGGCCTGAGATGTGCCTGCACCTGAAATCTCAGGACAAATGTCACAGTCTGGCTTTGGTTGAGCATATTAAAGTTTATTAGTTTTACCTAGAGAGTATGCTTAACTCTTTCTCATTTAGCTCTGATGATTCCAATGTGCTTAGCCTGGGTCAGACAGTACACAAAGACACGTTAAAAATGATTGCCACCATTGTCAAGTCAGCTTCACAGCTTTTGGTTTAGATCAGCGTATTGAGATTGCCTTGATTATATGGCAGGTGGGTGTCTTCTCCAGTCCCTTGCAATGAACAATGGAAAGGGGAATTATGAAGCACATGCTGCTCAGCCTCATTACTGATATATAGAAGAATGGGGAAAGAAACCCATGGCTTTCAGGGATATATTGTCTCTAAAGGGTGTGTTCTGTTAAGCAACTGATCATTACATAACAAGATTCAGATACCTTGCTTAAATTTAAGTATACAGATAACTCATTGTTCCATGCTGCATTGGAATGTTTATATGAATTATTCAAAAGGATTACTGTTTTCCAGAGGTTTCGTCACCCATCAGCTTCTTTCACAAACACATAATTGTTGTTGCTGCACTGCTGTGTGCCTTCAAGTAATTTCTGCCTTAATGTGGAAGAGACAAATAATAAGCTAAGATAGATATATACCTTGACAGTCAAGATATATACCTTGACAGTATATACAGCTACTCCAAGTAAGTCCCCCTAAGTTGAATAGGTATGTGAGTCTTCATGTTGTTTTTACTTATTTTTTTAATTAATTTTATTGTGATTACATCGTATAAAACAACATTTCTCATTGTACCTTTTGCCGAACTATTACCACTGTCTTCCACTCCTCTCTAGATTTCAATAGTGTTATTTCATTGACATGTCAACATTATGCATCGCATTGCATTTGTTAACATACAAGATAGATCCTGGTCTTTGACCCTACTTTACATGTTCCATGATATTCCACTGATTTTTTCTTCTAACTACTCATGCTACCATGAATTAAGAATTATTACATGTTGTTTTTAGTTATGATGACCCAAAAGGAAGTACCTATTGTGGGTTATGTTTAATGGCAGGATTTGTTCAGTGAGGGTTTGCCATTACCTCCCTCTGACGCTGAGAGAGTGTGGCCTGGCCAAGGTCACCCAATGGATTTCCATGGCCGACTGGGGATTCGAACTCTGGTGTCCAGAATTGCAGTTTAGCACTCAAACCATTTACACCATACTGGCTCTCAGCATACATAATACTGTATATTAAGCCTGTTCTGTGAAGGCATTGCCTTGTGTTTGATCATTCAGTCAAAATAACACTATTAACTTAATCTGTTCAAAGTCATTTCCGCAGGTGAGATCCAAGTAAGGTGGGGGAACTACAGGAAGAGTACAGCTTGATAGTTCTTAACCCAGGACGTTCCAAATATTTTTGGATTTTAACTCCCTGAAACCCTTATCTTGGTCATGCTGGCTGGAGGTTCTGGGAGTTGAAGCCCAACAATATCTGGCACTTCCCTGGTTGAGAACTGCTGCTGTAGCTGATAAGGAATCAAGATCCACAGCAGAAGTACTCCTGTGATGGAGGAGGTACTAGATCTGAGGGAGACCATTCAGCAGGAGCTTGAATCAAGGGAATCAAAAAGAGAGCTGTCAGCTCACTGCTGGGGTAGGATAGATTTAGATCAGTACCTTTAATAGCCAGCTGCCCATCTCCCTGGTTATTAGTTGGGTTACCTGGTGAGACTCATCCCTACCCTATTTCTTCCTCTCTCTATTTCATTCCTTCTAAGGAGCCCCCTGATGGGGAAGCCTCTAAAACAGCAACAGAGCCCTCCACCATATCTGTGTTCACAAAATTTGGAAACTTTACTTCTAGATCAGTACTGTGCATACCCATTGGCAAAAGCTCTTAAGGGTTTCAGCCATTTTTTTTAAAAAAAAAAGCTTACCTGAAGATACCATGGATTTTCTAGTATGCAAAACATGCACTGTGCCACATAGCTCTGGTCTTTCTGCAAAGGTCAGTTTTACCTTAATTCCACAATCCTGCTGTTGAAGACTCAAACCTTTAGTTTTTCCCCCTATTCTAGCAGCCTGTCCAAATTAGCTGGTGGGCTTTCTTCTCATTTCTACAGAAAAGTGGAACTGCAGATGATTTCAAGGTGCATCCATATTCACTCTGGCCATTTCTGCACTACACTGTTATAGTGCTATCATTCCATTTTTGGCATCCTATGGGATTCTGGGATGTGTAGTTTCCTGAGGCTCAAAAGCTCTCTGGCTGAGAAGTTTAAATGCTCCTCCCAAAACTGCAAACCCCAGGATTCCATAGGTCGTTGAAAGTGGAATAATAGCACTATAACAGTCTAGTGCAGAAACGGCCTCTGAAAAAGACCAGGGTGAGGCTATAAAAGACAAAAGTTGGGTTTTTTTCTTTAAAGGGCAGTGTACAAGCACAGTTATTTACTATTGTTTGGTTCAGAGAAATTACTGTTGTTGAAATCAGTCCTGAACTGGTTTTATGCCCACTGCCTGATTACATCTCCATTGTTTTCTTTGTACATCCGTGTTTTTTAAAAGACATTAGTGCCTTTATATCCTCAATACAAGGGCCTATAATAATTCTGCATAGTCTTCTAACCTCAATTCATTTAAAATGGCTTACGGCTTATTAGTCATTGGATAGTTACCACAAGTTTTTTTTTAAAGCTTGTTAATTAGACAAACCACAGCTTGAGTGTTGCCTCTAGGTTTTAATACCCATCTTTGTAATGCTGAACACTCTCCCCTCTCCCCCTCCCATTCTCCATCTAAAAAGTGTACTGATGAAACTCAAGGTTGCTAAACATTTTCTGCCTCATCCAAACACTATGACCATTTCCGCATGAATCTGTTATAGTGCGATGATTCCACTTTCAACCTCCTATGGAATCCTGGGGTTTGCAGTTTCAGGAGGGGCCATCTGGCCCCTCCTGAAACTGCAAACCTCAGGATTCTATAGGAGGTTGAAAGTGGAATCATTGCGCTATAATAGACTCGTGCAGAAATGGCCTATGAATCCTTCCAATACTATTAAAGAAAAATATTAGTCATTTAAGGCTCTCATTTTGATATGAAGTTAAAAAAAATACTTATGATCTTGTTGAGCAGAAAATTATTAAGTTATCAATAATATGTTAATTATAATGCATTACTTCCAAGCTTCTGAAATTTTTCATTGTGGTTGTTTTCAAAGAAGTAGCCATGTGAGTCTGTTGCAGCATAAAAAGGAAGAAGTAAGGAGAGGGAGGAAAAGAAAAAGAAATGTGGCGGCACCTTTAAGATTAACTAGTTTTTATTTTCTCATGAGCTTTTGTGAATATAAACCAACTTCTTCAGATGCAGTAGCAAGTGATCCAGAGAAGTGGGTTTATATCCATGAAAGCTCATGCAAAAATAAAAACTAGTTAGTTTTAAAGGTGCTGCCACATTTCTTTCTCCCCACCTTTTCCTTCCTTCCCCCATTTTAATCCTCCTCTGAAAGAGACCTTTTGCATTGCATTTACTGACTGAGACAAATCATCTGATGATTGTCCATATACACAATTTTTCAATTTTTGCACCACAGCTTGGAAATAATGTGCTAAAAATCAGTTCTCTACCCTTAATATTAATCTATTGACTTAGATTTTTATGCCATCTTTCTATTTAATAAGTAGCAGTCAAGTTGGCTAATAAACTTCATTAAAAACAAAAAATGGTTAAATCATTAAAATAATCACAATAAAGAAGTTTAAAAGGTGAAACTGAAGAAATGTGTCTTTGCATCCATAAGGCGTAAGAGCAGGAACTGATTACTGTAAGTCTGAAGAGAATGCATAATAATAATTTCCCTATCTGAAAGCAATATAAGAGAAAAGCCTCTCTCACAGCCCATCAAGCCAGCTTCCCAAGGGGATCATTCCCAAGGGGATCTCTTCTGACGATTGCAACATCCAAACAGGTCCATAAACAAGATAGCTCCATTTTTAGAAATCCACGCCCAAAGTTGTTTATGGTTTTAAAGATTAAAATCAACATCTTGAACTGGGCCCAGAAATCACCTGGCAACCAGAACAAGGCTGATATTCAGAGAAACCAATATAAAATCATTCTACATAGAGGAATTTAGGATATACTTATCTTTCAGAACCCTCAAGAACTGAATCAGGAAATTGTTCCTTTGATTTACATTCAGCCACAGGGAATCAAATGCTGCTTTCACCCACTGGCATTATTGGTAACACTGGTAGAGTGACAGATCCACCCATTCCCAAGGCCTTGTGATGGCTTCACCCTAGAGCAGTGGTTCTCAATCTTCCTAATCCCGTGACCCCTTAATACAGTTCCTCATGTTCTGGCGACCCCCAACCATAAAATTATTTTCGTTATTTATTTATTTGTTAGTTATTTATTTCCAACATCGAATAGATTGGAAACACTGCCCTAAATCACTGCTCTGGATAGACTTCTAATGCCTAAAAACTGGTAACCCTCCCCCACTTTTTTAAGCACAGAAAGTGTCCATCAATGCCAGAATTAAGGCAGTAGTTCTAGTTCTGAATGCTAGGTTTCCACAGTTCAAAAAACCAGTCACTCCTAAAGGCAATGCCGAAACAGCCCACATTTTACACGAGGCGCAGGGAGGAAAGGACAGGGAGAGAGGAAAGATGGTGGCGGCATAAGCAGACGCGTTTTGTTTCACTCCCACCTTCCCTCCCTCCTTTAAAGGGAGCACGGCTGCTCGGACGCTCTCACTCCCATGTTGCACGGGCGCCCCTTCCTTCCTCCTTTCGTCCCTCTGAGGGCTTGGGAGTGGGGTGCGATACCCACTGTAGCCCCTTGACCATGCTACACCCACGAGCCCCTCTCAGTCTCCCCACCTCTGTCCCCTTGCCTGGCAGGGAAAGACAGAAAACGTCCCCACACGCATCTTTGCCCCCCCTGCCCGGCAGGGAAAGATGTGGAAACGTCCCCATACGCGCCCAGCACGCCTCCTCTCACCTCCTGCCAGTGCGGGGTCTCAGAAACAGTGCTCCCATTAGCTGTGAGGCCGCCTTCTTTCAAAAGGGGTGGGGCAGGATAGAGGAGCGGCGACCCCTGTGAAATGGTCATTTGACCCTCAAAGGTGTTGCGACCCACAGGTTAAGAACCACTGCCCTAGAGCAAATCCAGAACAAAATAGTAAGTTAAGGGAAGTTGGACACATTTTTGTCTTTTCCAGCGACAAGGACAAAATGATGCCAATAGGTGGTATATACATGTCGTATGTTTGACATGTATATACCGTTCATGTAGAATGCATGTACAGTTCATGTATGAGAAAAGGGAAAGTGAGCAGTGTGACCAGTAAGTGTGTAAGAAAATGTGGGAAGGACACACTGCAAAGGTGCAAGGTGAGTGTGAGGGAAGAGACTGCCTGGTCTGAGCAGTGGAGTCCAAGAAGCAAGGGAAGAGTATGCTGTGGAGGTGAGGAAGGGAAAGGAAAGTGAGCGGTGGAGACAGCAGAGTGCAAGAGGCAAGGAAGGGGCACACTGTGAGGGGGAAGGGACTGAGGTGAGGGAGGGAATAGTGGGGAAGGGAGAGTGTGTGGTATGAGCAGTGGAAACCAAGAAGAAAGGTATGGGTGCACTGCAAGGGCACAAGGTGAGGTGAACACGAGAGAAACATGGAAAGGACAGTGCGAGGAGAGCGGGGAGGGAACAAGGGTGAGAGTTGCAGGGGCAGGTTGAAAGAACAAGGGCAGGATGTCTGCGAGGGTCCGAGGTGAGGCAAAGGAGGCAAAAGGAGACGAAAGAGAGTGAGCAGTGAGAGAGGCAGGTTGGAAGAAGCAAGGGAAGGGACTGTAAGGTAGATTTGATAAGAGGCAGAGGTGGATCAAAGTCACATTGTAGATTTCACGACCATTCAAATCATGAAGATCTGAACTTGGGTCTCCCTGTTTCACACCCAGCACTTTAAACATGATGCTGTAGTGGTCCTCTCTGATCAACTGCAACTGTCAAAAATGATATGAAGCTTGAAACAGAGTCGAAGAAAAAATGCATTGATTAATATGCTGAATTTGCATAAATAGAACACAAGTCAGAATAAATTTGCATACTTAGAGATTGAAGAAATGGAATATGGCAGGCTCACCCCAAGAGACATTGTACAGTACACTATTATAGCATTATGATTCTACTTTAACTGTCATGGCAACAGTTTAGAGAGAGACATTTAGAATTCTTAGCCAGGGAATTCTATTGCCTTACCAAATTACTAACTGAAGGATTCAATAGGATATTGCCATGGCAGTAAAAGTGGAATCATAGCAGTGTAACTGTCTAGCACGGAAGGACTCCTCAAATGGCTCCTTCTCCACTTTTCCTAATCATCCTTCAAATTCCAGCTCCATGCTACAACTGGTTTTGCTTCTGAGCCCTATACATAGTGATACATTACCTGCTGGGTGGATAGGAAGAGGAATAGGGAAACATGGGAAAGTGAGTGGCAGGAAGGAGGAGAGAGGGATGGTTGAGTGGATGAATCTTCCCCCTATTGGCAATGACCTCACCTATCCCTGGCATCTGAGTATTCTGTCAGACAATTCCTGATATATCTTGGGAGCAAAAATATTTCCCCTTCATGGGAGGGACGGGATAGATAGGGAACTATCTTTGCAGCAGCTAAGATCACTGGTTATAGGCTCAGTCCTAATCCTGATTTCCCTACTATCTACTTGGCAAGATTTACCTACTGTAAGTTATTTTGTTCCAACATGAAAAAAAGAGAAAAACAAGGGGAAGCAGAAAAGGAATAGCTGGGCAAAAGTGGATCAAGGCCATTTCCGCACTGGACTGTTACAGCGCTATGATTCCACTTTCAACATCCTATAGAATCCTGGGGTTTGCAGTTTTGGGAGGGGCCAGCCGGCCCCTTCCGAAACTGCAAACCCCAGGGTTCCATAGGATGTTGAAAATGGAATCATAGTGCTGTAACAGTCTAGTGCGGAAATGGCTCAAGTGCTGTCTTTGAGATGTTGTTGCACTGCAGATGACAGCATTCCTTCCCAAAGGCTCTGTGGGCTAGGGCTGATGGGTGCTCCAGTCCAACCACCCTGAAGGGCCTGCTTTGCCCCCTCCTGAGTGCCTGATTCTCAGCTAGAAGCTGAGCTCAAAATCTGCTCTGAGTGAAATATGTTGCTTGGTTGCACCTGTATGTCCCAACTATAAGAATCTCACTCTGAGCACCATCCAGCTGCCGACATCTGGACATTGGTCAACGGTGGTAGATTAGACTATCCATTTGATGAAGAGAGATTGCCAGATCATGTACAGACATCTCTCAAGGCAGAAAAAAAGGACACTGATAATCAGGCAAGCTAGATTTATCCCATGTAACCAAAGTATTGGTCCCATGGGCATGTTCACTTTGGAAAATATACTAAAAAGCCATTCTTCCCTAAAAAAGGAAAAATCTACCAGATATGTTCTAGTTCAAATACTCAAGCAAGTAGGAAGTACAAGGTGACACAGAAAGTCCAGCTATTAGGAAAGAAATTCTTTTATGTACAGGGTTCTTGGCCACTGCCTGGCAAACACAATGCATAAAACACACACACAGTCTCCATTGATTTTCTCAATAGCTACTGAGGGCAAATGTGTTGTTTGCTACTTGGCACATTGTAAATTGCTATATAAATAAAGAAGGTCATCACCTCCCTATTCTACTTAGAAAGAGACACTTAACTATACATAGAGCACTGGTAGCAACCAGAAAATCATAGCTTTGTTGATATACAGCCTCACTGTTCTAGGCAGAAGTTGCATAAAGATTATTTGGTTACCTTAAGTTACTAGGCTCCTATAAAACTCAACAGGATGTTTGTTGAGCAACCATTTCCCCTCAAAGTTAAGCTGAGACCAGTGATCTACTTCACTGTTTATGAGTTGCTAGAAAAATGCCCATTATTATGACTGACTGTGTATGCATGGAAGGAGGATCTCCAAGACATCTGAGGCAGAGTTACCCAGGGTTAAAAACAAGCAGTCAGGATCAACAATGTATTCTCTAGAGGAGTGTATTTCAGAAACAATCTGGTTTTTCAAAAATTATTTATTCAGTTTATAATTTAATCAGCTTACATATTGCATGTCATCTCTAAAACATTGTTTCAAAGCATTATACAAAAAAAGGAAAATAAAAGTAAAAAGAAATAATTAATGTTAAAAAAGTAATTATGAGTTAAGACATTTTTGGCATTTTTAATTTAAAAAACTAATTAAACACTTCAAAAACATTAATCAGACGGTCATAATACAATTCTTAGGCCATTTCTGCATTACACTTTTTATAGTGCTCTTATTCCACTTTCAGCAACCTGTGGAATCCTGGGGTTTGTAGTTTACTGAGGCCAAAGAGCTCTCTGGCTGAGAATTCTAGATGCCCCTCCCTAAGCTACAAACCCCAGGATTCCATAGGAGGTTGAAAGTAGAACAATAGCACTATAACAGTGCAGGGCAGAAATGGCCTTAGTCTGGGCAGAACAATCAGTCAACACCATTCTAAGTAAAAATGTGGGTCTTCAACAGGCACTTTCAGCATTCAATGGTTAGTACTTCCTAAATGCTAGGGGAGAGTACTGAAAAGATGAGGGACAACAGACAGAAGGTTTGCTTCAGGTATAGACCCTTTCGGCACGTGGCGAGGGAATCACTCCGTGCCGTTACCTACCACTTCTTCTGGGGTCCGAAGCCCTTCCGCAGGGCTCCTCCTTGGTCCAGGGTGAATCGGAGCAGTGCGAGGTCTGTAGATCTGCACTGCTCCGGCTTCCAAAATGGCAGCTTCCAGCTTCCAAAATGGCAGCTTCTGGTTGGTCGTGGGTCCCGACCAACTGCTGAAGCTCACCACGCCTAAAGCCCACCCTCCGCAGACCGTGAGCCTGCGAATCTGCACAAGGGAGCAGGAATGCAATGGTGCGTTCCAGGAAAATAAAGACCTGTTTTTTGTGCTCTTTAGAAAACATGCTGGAGGACCACTTGGGGTTGTTTTGGAGCAGACTGAGGTGTGGATCTCCGGTAAGTAGTCCGCTCCTAGTCCACTCCAAGGTGTAGACGACCTCCATGAGAGGACGCACTGCCCTGTTCTAATTGCCTGGTACAGAAAGGGCCTTAGTCGCAGATGGCAATCTGTTGGTCATAGTGCAGCCACCTAGTTTTCCTTGGATGACCATGGTGGTCACACAGATTTATATCAGGAGAGAGGATTTATCAGGTAGCCTGGTCCAAAGTTTTTTTAGACCTTTTTATTTCATCAAAATGATCTTCAATGTGGCTTAACAGCTAATAGGGAGCCATTGCAGTTGGTCCAACACTAGTGTAACATCTGTGTAGCTGTAGAATGGGTTTCATTCAGAATCCAGGGACCCATTCACATTACAGAATTATAAAGGTATATTGCACTTCAACTGCTGTGGTTCTGTCCTAATGGGTTTTTAGTTTGCTGAAGCATTAGAGAAGCTCTGTGGCTCAGAATTCTAAATGCCTCTCCCTAAACTGCAACCTTATTTAAAAATGTAAGAAATGGGAAAACATTCAAAATTGGTTTCCTCTCACCTATAAGAGATGCAGTCCGTACTACCAACCTAATTTTGCTTCTTCTGAAGGTCAAATCTCAGTGGTGACACAGCTTCAGTCCTTAGCATTCTCAGTGAAAAGAACTCATATGGCAGGACTTCCAAATACCTATCTTTTTAACTTGCTTAATTTTTAAAGTTCTGACTTGTTGTCAGTGAAAAGTGTAATATGGAAATTAATATGTGATTTTAGTTTGTTGCACTTTTAGATTATTTATAATATTTACAATATATGATTTTATTAGTAGTGTTGAGGGTTTACTAAAAAAATTTGAGGTCTGATTATTATATTATTTTGATTTTCATTTGCTTATTACTGGTTTAAATAATATGACTATAACATTTATGATATAAGTATGAATAAATATATTTAAAATAGGTTTAATGTTGCATTTTCTCTTTTAATTAGTTTCTGAGGTTTGAAGTAATTGTTTAAAATTAGCCTAATCTAATATAATGGAGTAATGTTAAGAGCTGATTATTATTGATCACAGTTGTTTCTTTACTAACTAGGTAATTTTGGGGGGAAATGAGTATATAAATAAGGCTATAATTACCATTAGTGATAAGAGTTAACTTTGGTCCTAATTAAAGATTTTAAAGTTAAGTGTAACTGCTTATTTAGTATGAGCTGTTTGCAATAAGGGAGGGAATCATTATTAAATTATCTGTAGTTTTTCTTTCTGTTACTTGGTTGTAGTTTAGTTAGTTTAATTAGATATTAATAGTTGTGTAGTTAATCTATTTTATATGCATCGTACTGTTTTATTTTTGTGTGTGTGTATGGTTTTTATATTGTTATTTATATTGTTGTTACCTGTGTTTAACAATTAAAAAAAAAAATCTGAGTGTTTGAGTGGTCAGTCAGAGTAAAGTAAGTGGTACCGAATTCAAGAATTCCAGAAGCATAATATAGCCGGTGCTGTCCAATACTTTATTCCTTTCGTCTGGTTGTTACTGCGGTATATAAACCCTATCCCAGGGTCTACAATTTAATATTAAAAATATCTCCATGTGCTTGAGAGGTCCCCTGAACGAGCACATAGGCAGGCACGGTCGAATGGCCGAAAACAGGAAAAACCCGGTCAGGCCAGTAAACCCATAGTCATGTAGCCCCAGGAGACCTCCAGACATGTAAAACATAAAATACACAAAAGGTCCTCAGCCCCGAGAAGCCGGCTTGAAGGGATTAATGCATCTGACAAACAGCCCATCAAGCGAGGACGATTTGCATACAGCCGAGGCTTTGACAACCCCGGCAAATCCAATCATGCAAAGGATATTGACATATTGGAGCTTTGTTCTAGCTCCTCCACTTATTGTTCTCCCCAGGAAAGGATTAGCCCTCCAGGTACCTTTTCCTCCATAAATAGACCCGGTTTTTGAGTGTCTCTTTAAATTGCTTCCGGCTTCCCAGCAGACCATCACTCTGTCCGTTGAGCTATCCCCTCAGCCCTCCACATACCGAGTTTCATCTTTCTTTCCGCTGCTATCTCGGACCTCTGGACTTCAGGACCAGGTGCAATATTCCCCAGCTGTAACCCTCCAAAGCCCTCTATCCAATTTCCTCTCTTTTTATTCCTCACTAGGTCTTGAGTGAGTGAGTGAGTGAGTGAGTGAGTGCGTACGTGCACAAGTCTTTAAATCATTTATTAGACAATTTTGCTTGGTTTTTGGCTTGGCCTGACCCCATAAAAACTGAGTGAAAGATCTCGCTAAGTTACCCTGCCTCTCATATGGTGCTTAGCTTGTGCTCTGGCTAGTTTCCATTCCCCATCACATGGAGCACATTGAGGTGTCCCCCAAGGGACCCCAGAAATCAGGATAACATGGGTTTTTCTGGATGTTCCCTGTGTTTTATTATCTTTTCTAATATAAAATATTTTCACAGAATTCTAAATATGGACACACCATAACATTATAAGAACACCTCAGGGTACTTAGATATTTTATCTCCAATCCGTTTCTTAATACCAGCAACCAAGTCATGACTGCTATATTTTCTTAGGAGAGTTTGCTTAAAAGGTATTGTGAAGTCTTAGTACAGGGAAAAACTGGACTTCCTGCTGTTTTGAGCTGGAACTCCCACAGTACCATGCCCTTGGTCATGACAGGTCCTTCACCGCTGCCATATCATACTGATCTGAGATTTTTACATCTTCACTGAATTGTCCAACATGACCCCAAAGTAAGACATTCAACATCAGCATGCACACACACACACACAAGTAATGTTAAGATATCTTAATGTTAGGACATTTGAGTATCATTTTGCTTGCACACTAAATTTCATTTGCTATTTTGTAATCCATTTACCCAGGGTTTTTTTTTGTAGCCTGTGGTTTTAGATTTCAGTAATATGGTTCCATCTTCAAATTTAGCTACTTTATTCCCCCTGCCCTGAATCTGAACCCAGATAATTTGTGAATGGTATCAATCTGAATACAGGTTCCTGGGGAACTTAATGCCATCTACAAAGGAGGCCACATTTACCATTATCATTAACCAGCTACCACGCCGTGAGTCTGAGCCCATGACTGCTATACTTTCTCAGGAGAGTTTGCTTAAAAGGTATTGTGAAGTCCTAGTATAGGGAAAAATCAGACTTTCTGTTGTTTTGGACTGAAACTCCCACAGTACCATGCCATTGGTCATGCAAGCTGGATCTGTTGGAGGTTGCAGTCTAAAATAACTGGAAGATTACTCCAAAGTATATTATGATTAGCAGACCACATCTGGTCTAGATGATTGCTCTCATGCTCCAGAAGAATTCTTATTTGATAATTATTTTATGTTTATTTAGTGATTAAAGAAATGTTTTTCTGTAGAGGTCTTGAAAAGCTTGCTTAGCTTTATTCCAGGAGAAGGTGCTTATAAGATATTACTCACCACTGTTTGAGAAGGGAGTCATTTTCTCTTTTTTCTTTATTTATGTAATTGTGTTTCTAATTATCTCACCTATTGGACTCATCAACTTTACTATACTATTAATTTTGATTAGATATTGTATATTGACACTGATATGGCTGTAACAGTATTATGCAACACATTTCTTTTATAAAACTAACAACAACAACAACAACATTCTGTAAGTTTGGGGAAATGAAGCTTCCCTTTGCAGAAGCCATGCTGATTAAACTTCAGGATTTGCTGTCCTTCTGTGTTTTACCACTGTAACCTTAAAATTCTTCTTTTCATTTACCAGGGATAGATGTGACTTTGACTCATTGGTTCTCACCTTCTCCAATTTTCTTTTAGCAACTGGCATTGGACTAGGACTTCAGGAGATATGGGGCTTTTTTGCCCTACACTGTTATAGTGCTATTATTCCACTTTCAATATCTTGTGGAATTCTGGGGATTGTGGTTTACTGAGGCCAAAGAGCTCTCAAGTTGGCCCCTCCTGAAACTGCAAACCCCAGGATTCCATAGGATGTTGAAAGTGGAATAATTAAACTATAGGAGTGTAGTGTGGAAATGGCCAGTGAAAGGAAGGTAATTACCGCAAGTAAGAAAGACAACAAGCTAAGACTTACTATAGTAGTTCTATATTAAGAGGGGAAGAACTAAAGGATATAATTAGGTAATGTGTATTAGATAATTAATATTAGAAAATATGTATTTAGACAAAAGGACTTAATTGACATTAGGAATTCTAAATATAAAGCAGGACAATCTAGACACACAATAATAATAAAAAGATTTTGTAAATTGTAGGTTCGGTAGAACTATTTGAAAGTGGTAGGGATTTGACGAAAATGTGGGAAAAGAATAGCAAGTAAAGGAGAAAGGGGAAAAGGGGGAAAAGGGGGAGGGAGGGAAGAAAAGGGAGAGAAAGAGAGAGATTATAACATTGATACAAGATTTATATGTCCAATACAGAATGGAAAGGAGGGAGATAGGGTAGGGTAGGGTGGGGAATAGGGGTTTTATTAATAAGGCCCTTTTTGCACGTTACTTTCTCGTGGAGGTGGGGGGTCCCGTTCGCTCAAGCAGCCTCTTGCACAAGGCACTCGCATTGCCCCTCCATTCTACCGCAGCTGGGTTTCCGGTCGTGCAACCATCGTGCTAGCGCCCTGCCCCTTTCTTTCGCAGTGCAGTCTGGGAGCTGTAGGCTGCCCTGGGGGAAGGAAGCGCAACCGCCCCGGCTTGCCAACGCACCGCACGCAGGTAAATGCACGAGGGTGCCGTGAGCATTGCGCAAGGGTGCAGTATTTTCGGTTCTGAGCCGAAAATAAAAAAATGTGCATGCGCCCCACTTTAGCCTCATGAGCATCACGTGAGTGGGAGTGCATCATACAGACCGATGCTCCCATTTACACGACGCTCAAGAGGCACTTGTACAAAAAAAACTGTGTGTGAAAAGGGCATAAGAGATAACGTAAGGATTGCAAAGTAATATTGTGTACATTCAATTTGATTTTTCCTATCTATGGAAAAAAAGGAATATGTAAATATATTATGGAATATGTATTGACTGAATGTTCAGAATTTAATAAAAATTATTATAATGTTTTAAAATCAGTTTTTAGTTTTTTTTTAAATGTACCTTATATGAGCCTGCCCAGATTCTCATATCTTCAGGGGAGAACTTCTCTCAGTGCCACCACTGTCCAAAGCCTGTCTGGTGACATGACACATGCGAGGGCTTCTCAGTAGCTGCCCCAGGCTGTGGAATTCTCTTCCACAAAAAGGTAGGTTGCTGCTGTCTCTGTTCTCCTTGCACTGCAGATGAATATCTTTTTACTGAAAACAGGCTGTTGGTGATTAACAGGTTGTACAGAAGGGTCTTTCAACGGGTGTGGGTGTGTGCTGTACTTTCAATCTTGTTATGCATTAAAGTGGTGCTGTCGTTATTGCTGCTGCTGTGTGCCTTCAAGTCATTTCCAAGTTACAGCAACCCTATCATGGGGTTTTCTTGGCAAGATTTGTTCAGAGGGATTTTGCCTTTGCCCTTCTCTGAGACTGAGGGCCTTTCCACACTACACTGTTATAGTGCTATGATTCCACTTGCAACATTCTGTGGAATTCTGGAGTTTGTAGTTTACTGGGGCCAAAGAGTTCTCTGGCTGAGAATTCTAAAGGCCCCTCCTTAAACGACGTCACCCAGTGGGCTTACATGGCTGAGCAGAGATTTGAACTCTGTGGTCTCCAGAGTCCTAAGCCATTTCCATACTAGACTGTTATAGCGCTATTATTCCACTTTCAACATCCTATGGAATCCTGGGGTTTGCGGTTTCAGGAGGGGACAGCTGGCCCCTCCCAGAACTGCAAACCCCAGGATTCCATAGGATGTTGAAAGTGGAATCATAGCGCTATAACAGTCTAGTGCAGAAATGGCCCTAGTCCAGCACTCAAATCACTGTATCATACTGGCTCTTAGAAGTGTATTCATATTGTTTTAAATTGGCATTTTAATAGGATAGTTTATTTAAAAAAAATTTAAAAACATTTTTTTAAAAAATCATTGTTTTTAGATGCATTTTGTTTTACCCTGTGCTGTCTAATAACTTGTGTCCCATGTTGGGAGTAAGGGAGGATATTATTTAAATACCTAAACAGTGTTTATGCTATGTTATTTTGGGAGTCCTGGTGGGAAGAAATGAGAAGTAAAACAACAACATTGCTTCGGATCCTAATTCCAAAGCTCAGAAAAACAGCCCCTGTTCAAGCTGGAGGCCAGCAAGGGCATTACTAACAACACTGTCTCCAATGTGGCCAGTCTGGCCCTCAGCTCCCATTGAGGTGCACAGGTTTTTGACCCTGCAGCATGAACCCTGACGGGCAAGAGCGACAACTGTGGTCATTAATCATCTTCAAGGTTATGCCTCGCCTTTGCAAACGGACAACAGAATGCGGCCCTCCGTGACTACTGCACAAGCCGTCAAATGGGATTTGGTTGCTCTGTTTGCTCTCCTTGCTTTAACTTTCATTCTTGGCTCCCTATGTTGAAATGCCTTGAGGCTAGATAAGTATGAAAATCTGTTTGTTTCAAATACTTGACGTGGCTTTTTTAGGCAAGACTCCCAACCCAGGTGTGACTCCCTTTCCCCCCTCTTTCTTCTTCCTTCTTCCTCCCTCTGTTTGTTTACAATTCAAACCTAAGTCAGAAAACATTCACAGAGCCGACACATTTTTCATATAATACAAATAGTTTTTCTCTCTCCGACCCTTCGGCTATTTTGGCCTGAACTTATATTTATTTACTTATAACTGGGGCGACCGGGAGTGGGGAGGAAATCCACGCCAACAAGCAGAGGACAGGACTAGCTGAAGAGGGGAAAAAATCACAAAAGAACCTGAAATGAGCAATAGCTTGTGTGAAATGCCACATGCATTCCTGACATTCTGTCAAGTCTTCTGAGCTGCCAGAGTTGATGTATGCGGTTCACCTGTCAACATTTGATGGAAAAGCAAATCTGTCACTGCTGAGGCTTTTTCGGCTGCTCCACAGACCTTTCACCCTTCCCTCCCCTTGAATTTCCCACCGAGCATCCCAGGCCTTTGAAATATTTCCAGTTAAGGATCCCCTCGAGTCCTGTTCTCCTGTTTGCAGTTCAACATTTTAACACCTGTGCTTGACAATGCAGCAAAGGAAAGCCCTAATGTGTTCCCAACCTTGACCCTACCTTCAACATAGCATGGTCTCCCTTTTACTGTATGATTCATTGTTACCAGTCGTAGTCGTCCTCCGTATAACTCTGTCCCTCCATACACTACAAAAATCTACATGGAAGACGTATTCTGACAAGAATTAAAGGGATACCTGGAAGGTGTGGAATTAAACAATAAAAATAAAATTGATGGAAGGGATGGCCGAATGGAGAGAGACAGGCAAACAAACAGATATTGATCCATTATATTGAATCTCTGAGAATTTCCAATATGGTATGGGGGGGGAATCAAAACCAACAATAAAATAATACTATTAAACTTCGCAAAGAAAAAAAATGATGACCAGAATAAAATTTCCAAATTCAGCCAAATGTTCTCTAGGGAGGGAAAATGTAGTTGGAAAGGTAACCCAGGGGCCTTTCACAGTACAAATTAAAAGCACTGTGATTCTGCTTTAGCTACCATGGATGCATCCTATGGAATTCTGGAATTTGCGGTTTGATACTAGAGCTCTCTTGCTAAGAATTCTAAATGTCTCTCCCTAAACTGCAAAGCCCAGGTGCCACAAGATGCTTCCATGGTAGCTAAAGTGGAATCATAGCAGTGTAACCATGTACAGTGCATCCTCTTCACCTGTAAGCTCCACACGTGCAAATTCATGTTTGTGCAAAGTGTTGTATCTCTATACTTAAAATGGCAGTGATGTGCGCATGGATAAGCCGATGCGTGTGCACGCACATCACCACCATTAAGTATAAGGGAACGTGAGCATTTGTGAACCCTGTTACGTGCATGGGTTTCTGCAATGGACATCCTGCATATATAGAGGGCCCACTATAGTGTGAAAGAAGACATGATGAATCAGGCAGTTCAATAGCCTGGGTACTGTTGATCCCAGCTTTTCCTCTGGGAGGGGAAGTTTATATCCCCAAACCTTATAATCAGGATGAGACCATCCTCTACATTGCTATGCGGTTTAGCCATAATATGCTTCTTAATGAGTATGGGTAATTAACTGAAGGGAAACTGGTAGTTAAAGTTTCTTCCATTTTGATTTCATTTTAAAATATATGTTACTAGCGTATATAACCAGCATTGCCCAGGATTTTATTTTCTCAGGTAATACTTGTTAGAAAGAGTTGAGATCCTGTGTCTCTAACTCCTCAAACTATCTTGTCCAGTACCTGTAACTTTCCCCCATATTCCTCAATCCAATCTGTATTCAGAGTTATTACAGAGGTTGGGTTCCTGAGGGAATACACTGCCCTCTTCCTTGCTGCTAGGCCTCATTCCATAGCAACTGGCCAGGCCCAAGAGGTCTCTGAGAATTCTAAAGGCCCTTCCCTGAACTGCAAACCCCAGGATTCCATAGAATTTTCTTAGGCAGCCAATCATATGAGTTCTTTGCCAGACAAACAAACATACAAACTTTGACTTTTATATAGTAGATGAGAGTTATGAAACTGTTTTGTTGCTTTAACTGCATGAGTGAACTACATGTAAGATGATGATCTTTGGGGAGAAATGATATTGCACATTTGTGACTGATCATTGGTGAGAAAAAGATGGGACACAGAGAGGGAGAGAGGGGGTCTTTGTTGACAAAGGGAAAGTGGGTTAAGAGTTAATTGAACTGGAAAGCTTACACATCTAGGCGAAAGTGATTTACGAGTGAGATTCCTACCTGTTTGGGGGGAAACCAATTTTTACTCATTTTAGAGGAAATTATTTAAAGGTCATTTTTAGAAATTAATTGGTTTGTCATCTGTGAAATGGGTGGTCAGTTCACAAAAGAAAAGAATGGAATTAAAAGGATGATTCCATATTTGGGGATGCAGATTTCCCTGTTTTCTTTAGTTTGTTAGGCAAATTTTGCCATCTGTGAAATGGGTATTTCCTTTCCAACATAAAACAGTGTGAAGAACTTCCGGAGGATCACCAGTCCATTGAAAGCTGGGAATATGCATCCAACAAAGTGGACTGGAATCCACAAAGGAATATGCTAAGCCCCCCTTCTTATTCTTTGAGGTGGCACAAAACCATTTGTAGTTATATAACTCTTAACTTTTCCAGTTTTCACAAGTAATTAAAATAATGTGGTTTTTTTGTTTAAAGTCTAAATCCTGCAAGCATTTTGTACCTGTGGGTACAAAATATGCACATTTCATACTTGTCTCAGTACCCACAATGGAGCATAAGGCAGTAGTAAAGGTACAATATGAGCCAGCACTTGAATCATGTGATGCTCCTTCTCCTCCACCATTAAGGATAGAAATCTTATAACTATAAAAGTAACTAAATGTTACAGTTATAACTCAAAAGGAATGAAGTTATTCCTAGTTAAGTTACAACCGTAATGTAACTTAGTTATAGTTTCATTGTTGGGATAAGGAATGAAATACAAGCAAATATTTGAAACTAGTTACTTCCAAGGTCTGTAATGTTTGTCTAAAAACACTTTGCTCCAACAGAGTTACATAAGACTCCCCCCGTGAGCCATTTTGTGAATATACCTCTGTATGCAGTCACAGTTAACTTGTGCTAGATTGGACGTTTCATCTATGAGAGCATACAGCTCCAAGAAGCCAGAAAAATGGCTCTTATAATTTGTAGTTCAGTTCGTACTGTAATTATTATCCAGTGCCTGGCATATGGAAGGCATTAGGGGCTGGTGCCTTTTCCTTGTGTTAATAATAAAGATCCACCATTCTGCAATAATTTACCCAGGCCAACCTATAACGTTGAGACAGGTATATTACCAGAATGAACTCAAAATCTTTTCAACTGTAAAAGAAAGGAGTATCGTTTCCTACTAAGCAGATAAGACTGAAGCATGACTCTGCCAGTAGCTATATTCTTTGTGCATGGTTTCTTTCTTCCCTGCACCTTTAAAAAAACAGATTGGGCTTGCTTATATTGTGGATGGTGGACCCATTTGGCAAAGGAACTGAAATCTTCCCAAGTTTATGCTGGTTTCCTTACAAAGAGAAAATCAGACTATGATAAACAATAATTTTCATTGTAATCTTATTCTTGGGAAAGTCTGGAGCCTTTCATGATGGGTGCCATCTAAGAAGTCTGACAAATATTTAGAAGATTAAATACTTAAAGGTATAACTGTGAAGGTAAAATGAAAACCAAGTTAAGAGCTGAAAGATGAGCCAATGAGTCACATTAATAAGTCTATGGATTTTACAGCAAACAGGTCCCCTGCAGGCCCTGTGTCATGAGGAAGACTAGCACACCAAATGTCTTTTCCTGGTTTCTTTCTAGCACTGTACAGGTGTTGGGCTGTAGCTTTCAGGTAGGGCTAAATGGGATGACAGGGATGTCATACCTTTCAACTGTCTTGATTTAGCAGAGATGGTCCTGAAATTGCTTTTAAAATGTTCTTCTTTCTCTCTCCCCCTCCCACTTTCTCCCTTCATCCTCAGTTTCCTTCAGTTGTTGCAAACTGAGTTCAAAATGGAAAAGTAGTTTGCGCTCAATTAATTCAGCAGAGACGAGAGGAGAGGACAGGGGAATCTTGCCTTTCCTAGTAGGCTCCGGCAAAAGCAAACTGCTGCAGCCTCTCCTAGCTTATTTGTTCTTCCACATTAATGTTTTTTGCTACATTGATAACCCTCTGATGTTGCTTGGCCACATGTCCCAGTTTTCATCTGTGAAATGTTGGAGGGTGTGGGATGTGCACGGAAGCCCTGATGCCAATGGCCCTTGCCATGTACCAAGGGCATTACCAGACCTTCAATCTGGTGGTTCCAGATTGACACCAGCAGCAATGGCGGCAGTCAGCCATTGGCCAAGATAGGTGGGGGATTCAGGGAGTTATAATTCAAAAGGGAAATTGTTCAACCTCTGACCGTCCTTCATGCTTGCTAGAGACACACAACTTAAGCTATCTCATGGGTGAACTGGCAATTTCCCTCCCAGTTGTGCCAGGGACTGGTTCTATCTGGAATGATAAGGGGTTTCTGAGAAGACATTTCTATGCAAAACATTTTGAGATCTCTCTCACTCTTTCCCTTTCCTTACTCTCCTTGAAACAGAAATCCAGTTTGCACCATCACTATAATCCAGCCTCTGTTTACAAACCTCCAGAATCTCCTTCTTTGGAGGTTTTACAGCCTGGATGACCATCTGTCAGGAATGCTTTGATGGTTTATTTCTGCATGACAAGACTCAGTGGCAGTGGTGTAGACTCAAGTTGGTAGACTTAGGCCCTTTTCGCAGCGCCGGCGCTCGCGCGACGGAGGAGGGCGGCTCGCGCAAGAAACCTTCTCCGGAGGCTGCCGCTTCCCCCTCCTTCCTTCCGCAGGCGAAGGAACGAGCGGGGAAGCGGCAGCCTCCTGGAGGCGGCGGCAGCTCGCGCGTCTGTCCATCCCCCCCCGCGCGCATGAGAAAGGCGCTTGTCCCGTCCATCCCCCCCGCGCGTGCGAGAAAGGCGCTCATCCCATCCACCCGCCCGCACGCTCGAGAAAGGCGCTTGTCCCGTCCGTCCCCCGCTGCGCGCGCGAAGCAGGACGTGTTGCGTCCGTCGAGCTAGCGCCCCGCCCCTTCCTTCCGCAGGGGCGGAGGGAAGGAAGCGCGACCCGGCCGGCTCCCCGACGCTCCGCATGAGAGGTAAGTGCGCGCTTCAGCCCCGTGAGCCCGGCGGAAGTGGGAGTGCGTCGTGCGGAGCGACGTTCCCACTCCCGCGAGGCTCATGGGGTTGTCACGCGAGAAAAGGCCCCTGCGAAAAGGGCCTTGGACTCAAGTTGGACTTAAGTCGCTTCAGTGACTCGACTCAGCAATAAATGAGGCACTGACTCAACTCAACTTGAGACTTGTATATTTTTAGTGACTTACTTGCTGTCCTTGGTTCAGTAACATAAAACGTTCACCTACAAACCTTACAACTTTGAATAACGCCTTCATCTCTTTTTACCTGACGGTCACATGGCTATCTATCTCCAGCCCAAAGTGTGGGTACATTTCTCAGAGAGGAACAGCAAATGGGTTAGGCAATGTGCTTGAGATCTGCTCAGCAGCCTACCCCTGCTGCATATCAGAAGAGCCTTCTAAAATGTTTCCTAAGAGCAAAAGACAAGACTTGTCCCCAGAGTGCAGAGTGCATTTCTCAGAGAGCAACAGCAAATGTGTTAGGCAACAGGATTGAGGAAGAGGAATCCTTCGTCATAAATGTTACTGTGGTTTATAATCCGAGCCCGAGATCTACTAAATATGATTTAATATAAAAAGATTGGCTATTCAAAAGGGTTCTCTCCATGAGCTTGCGAGGCCCCTGGACAAGCGCACACACGGACATGGCTGAATAGGCTGAAAAATACAAGACAAATCCAGGCAGGCCAGTAATTTTCCGGCATGCAGCTTCAGGAGACCTCCAGGCAAGTGCACTTTGAAACTATATTAAGTATGCACCAAGCATACAAAAGATTCCCTGCCCCAAACCGCCAGCTTGACGAGATTAGCGCTTCAGAATAGCCAACTGTCAAGCATTCCCCATTTGCATACTGTCTGCGCTATTGACAACTCCGTCAAAATCCAATCATTCTAAGTACTGACCGTTCGGAAGCTTTGTCTCCAATCCGAAACCCATTGTTTTCCCTGGGAACGGACTACCCTACAGGCACATTTCCCCTTATAAGAACCCCTGGTTTTGAGCACTTCTTCAGATCACTCTTGGCTTCCATCCCGCCTTGCTGCCGCTCCATTTGCTGAACCTTCCTCTCAGCTTCCACATACTGAGAATTTCTGCTCCAACTGACCGTCTTCTGGCTACCCGGGCTATAGGATCAGGTGTAGTATTCCCCCTGAAAAACCCTTCTCAAAATCCCCTATCAGATTTCCTACCTCTATCTTCTTAGGTCTGTGTGAGTGAGTGAGTATGTGCGCAGTGACTGTCTTTTAAATAAAGAAAACAATTATAATTTACTTTTGCTTGGTTTTTGACTCGGTCTGACCTCGTAAAAAATGGGTTTAAAGATTTCGCTAGATTACCCTGCCTCTCGTAGTGCTACAGCTTGTGCTCTGGCTAATTTCCATTCCCCATTATTTGGAGCACATTGAGATGTCCCCAGCAGGACCCCAGAAATCAGGGTAACATAAAGCTTTTGAATCTTCAGTAATGGGGTGTAAGAAGGATCCTATTCCCCATGTCCGAAGTTGCAGATGGAAAAATTGCAATTGTGGAGGGCAGACTCTGCTTAAATTGTTAAAACTGACTTTATTTGACTCTGTCCAATAATTCTGGAATTTTGATTGGAGTATAAAGTTGACTTTCAGACTTGAGACTTGAGTTGACTCAAGTATCCTCAAGAACTTGAGACTCCACTTGAGACTTGACTTGAGACTTGGACTAAAAGACTTAGACACATCACTGCTCAGTGGCCCTTGTGCTTTCTTCCATCTTGGTGATTCTATGATAATGCCCCAGCTGGTAGAATGTCCAGGAAGACACAAAATGGTGCCCACGTTGACAACACAGTTACACTCATTGCCACTTGCAGTAGTTGGACAAAGAAAAAAAGTCCTTATAGAGAAAAAGAATGCAGCTGTGCCACAGGCACTAGTAGTGGTGACTGCCCATCACTGAGAGACCTTTGGAGAATTTGAAACAGTCAACATTAGGATTTCTAGATCAAGACTATTCCAGGCCCTAAGATTCTGAGACCAAAACCTGAAACCTAGGGAATGTTGTAGGGGGTGGAACTTGGTGATGTTCTGCATGATACATTAGGCATCAACCAGATTTGCAAAAGGTATGCCATTCAACTAGGAAACACTCAGTCTAAAGCCATTTCCGCACTAGACTGTTATAGCGCTATTATTCCACTTGCAACATCCTATGGAATCTTGGGGTTTGCAGTTTCGGGAGGGGCTGACTGGCCCCTTCCTAAACTGCAAACCCCAGGATTCCATAGGATTCCACAGCTACGTGTCCCCCATCCTATATTTCTGTATTCCATTTTTTCTACCTAAGTGTAGGACCTTACACTTCTCTCTGTTGAATTTCATTTTGTTAGCCTTGGCCCAGATCTCCAATCTGCCCAGGTCATTTTGAATTTTGATCCTGTCCTCTGGTGTATTAGCAACCCTTCCCAATTTGGTGCTGTGATAATGGGGCTTCCCATTATCTAGACTTAGCTAAAGGGGGACATTTCCCTCTTCAGGTAAACCAAGGGTTAATAAGGTGTTGGGGATTAGATTACATCATAGGTCATGTGGTCAGCATCATAGGTCATGTGGTCAGCATCATAGGTCATGTGAGTCAGCATCACAGGTCATAGGGTGAGAACTGACCAATCAAAAAGGAAAGAAGTGAGCATCTTCAGGATGCTTCCAGATGCTTCCAAGGAGAAGTTATAAAACTTCTTGGAGGCCATGTGGCTGGGGTATAACAACCAAGGAACCTCCTGGGGGGGGGTTCTGTGCCAGTAGCAGGCTGGAGGCCATTGGCCTCGCCTCCTGGCCCTTCCTTTAGAACATCTAAGCCTAGGAACAACTGTGAGTAATTAGACTAAAGTTATCTAGTCGCGTTAGGGACTTTTCTGTTATTTTGGAGGCTGGCTGATCTAAAGAATGTATCTGTGCTTTCATATCTGTTCTTTTTGTAACTAAGCGTGCCTGGGAAGAGGGAGCTTCCCACGTGTGGTAATTTGCCTTGTTTATTTGCCTACCTTTAATAAATACTTTCTGTAAAAGACCCTGTTTCTCTCCTTCCCACGCCAAGCTAGGTAGACTGGGGGGAAAAGGAAGATCCTTAAGCTTAGGGATGTATGTGGTTGGACAGGGTCCCGCTGTACTGTCCAAGTGTCCAGATAATTCATAATTCAGCGGGTGGTGGCAGCGAAGATGAATTAATAGCTAAAATTCATAAGAGGCTGGAAAATATGTCCCAGCAGCACATGGGATCACTTTCCAGCCTCACAGGTGCCATCTGCAAATTTAATGAGCATGCCCTCTATTCCTTCATCCTAGTCATTGATGAAGATATTCAACAGCACTGGGCCCAGGACAGAACCCTGTGGCACCCCGCTAGTCACTTCTCTCCAGGATGAAAAGCAGTCATTGGTGAGCACCCTTTGGGAAGAATCAGTCAACCAGTTACAGATCCATCTACAGTACCCTGTCCAGCCCACATTTTACTAGCTTCTTTGCAAGAATGTCATGGGGAACTTTGTCAAAGGCCTTACTGAAATCGAGATATGCTACATCCACAGCATTCCCTTCATCTATCAAGCTAATAACTCTATCATAAAAAGAGATAAGAGTGGTCTGGCATGACTTATTTTTGAGAAATCCATGTTGACTTCTCGTGATTACCCCATTGCTTTCTAAGTGATTAGAAACTGACTGTTTAATGATCTGCTCCAGGATCTTTCTGGGTATTTTGTAGATATTATTAAGCACCTTGGATAGTTCCTTTAATGTTTGGATTAAAGTCCAGAGTGGATTCATGGATCCACTGCCAAGGAAGCCACCAGATACACTAGTGGGAGGTAAGCATGTATGGCAAAGGGTGGCAGGGTGTGTTTGTAGCAAGAGACCATTTGGTGGGATAGTATATGAAGTCAACACAGAACTAATTGAGGTGTTAAGAACTATATTCTAATAGCCCACTAAGGGAGGCTTGGCTGATGCCAGAATCCTTATCAGGGGCTTTAAATTAGGTTATTGTTAGATTATGGTGGTGGTAATGGTAATGATAATATGATAAAATTATTCAACAAGCCATCCTTTGAAAGTGCTTCTTTTATATCCCTCTTTCTATTTCTTCATCTACAGTTCTTGAACACTGGGAGCAAAATCTCCCATTCCATGCAGTGGAATGCTTACTTTGTATAAAATGTCAGTGTCCACTATCAAGTCTGAAGGTCGGGTATGAAATGTCAACCCAATGTCTCTAAAATCACAGGCTTGATCAAGAACTAAGCACCTTTGTTTTGGGATGAGGTAGAAATTTGTAGAATGGACCCCTCCCACAGATGCATTCCACAGCCATCCCAGGCATCCAACACATGAATCATGAAAAGGAAGCTTATTCTTTAATTGAAAAAATGCATTTTTAAATTTTTATTTTTTTGCATTTCTGAAACTATACCATACTGCGGCATTTCTATTACATCCCATAATATCCCCCCACATACATTTTTGTTGTCACTTTTGTTTACTTAACATCCAATCTGAACAAGACACCTGCAGAGCATGCTGACTATTAGGCAACTTTTAGCTGGTCCTAATAAGGATTTTCTTAACAATTTTATTTGTTTATTTTAGACAGATGCAAGCATTTTATAGAAGCACTGATTAATTTCTAAAGCTTTATTTAGCTGCCCTTTTTCTACTGCAAAAACCATGAATCATCTTTCTAAAGCTATTTTTCCTTGCACGCTAATGCTTAATAGATAAGTACCTAGTTTAACTGTTTTTCCTGCCATAGTAAAACATCTGCAGCTTTTGATGAGCAGTGGCATGTTCTAATTTCTTTCAGCTTCTACCAGTCACCAGCAATGTGCAAAAAGTCTGTGCACTTCACTGAAAATTAGTTGCAGTTGTTTGCTGTAAATCTTATCTAATAAGATAACTGAGGGTGAAGTTCATTTTCTTTTCTAAAGCTGACCTGAATGTCTTTCTTTCCATATGCGCATTTGGCAAGCCTGAATCTTAGAAAGATCTATAGGACAATTATGCAACAGAGATTTACCTACATATACTTGGGGCATCTAAATTCTAGCAGTAGAACTGGGTCCCGCTGTCCTTAGGATCAATGGATTAAATCTGGTTGGTAGTCCCAACTGGAACAGACCCACTGAATCAAGAGAAATTACTTGCGTTGATTTACTATTATGCAGTTGATTCAATGGGTTTACCATAGTTGGGAATTGACCTTGGGCAAGTGTTCCTGGTCTTTAAGATCCTCTTCACTATTCTTTGCTTCTATATATAAAAAGGGGGATTTTGTAGCACCTTTGAGACTTACTGAGGAAAAACTAACTGGGACTGGTGGTTATTGAGAGAGCATGTCACGTCAAGAAGTGCGTATCAGCTGGCAAATCACCCCAAATTATGACATTATAAATTTTGAAATCCATGTTTACAGTCATTTCCAAATACAAAAAAGAGGAGAAAGAGGAGGAGGGAAGGGGAAGATGAAGATGAAGAAGAGTAGTAAAATTCAGATAGTGGTTCCCCTCCTTCATCCAAGTGTGAAGTCTTCTGTGTTAGTGATCTCAAGAGTGTGTGCACATATTCATGACAATTATCAATAGGTAGTTATTTGGTACCAATACAGTCCTGCCTCTAGAAAATGTTCCATGACTGTCCTTGACAGAAAGAGATGTAGAACAGATGGAAATTGGAGTGACTGAATCATCCTGCCGTTCATCTTGGATGCAATTCAGATCTAGCACAAAAGGTGATTTAAAAAAAAATGCTAGTTTGATAATATACAGTAGTGGTATATGTTGTAACATGACCTTTGCACTTATATACACTTTTCAGTCAGAAGAAAGCCATCAAATAGGTGGTCAGCTGGTGTGCACATGGTAAGAAATGGCCACTATTACCTTTAGAGAAGGCCCCTTAAAGTACAAACACTTTATTAATCCAAAGAACAACAAAACAAAACATAAGAACTTACACCTTGGAGCTACACAGACTTTCTTCTTGAAGGTGGCTTCCATCTGGGTCTGTCTTGTTAAATATAAAGGGCTACAATTTAACATAGGGTTAGGGACCATGTAGCCCTTCAGATGTTTTTGGATTACAAATCCTAACAGCCCTAGTTAATAGTGAGGAATGATGGAAGCTCCAGTTCAACAACATTTGGAGAGCTATATGATTCCTAGCTCTGATTTAGTCATTCTATAGAAGGACTTTGACTTCTTGGATGTAGTTCGTGGGATTGTCAGTGGACAAGGCAAGAGTATTTGTTATAGTTGAAAATGCTATAGGAATTAATGTAAAAACAACAACTGCAGCAATAGCACCAAGACAACAACAACAACAACTCCTTCTCATTGAAATGCTTTGACAACACAAACCTATTCCCCACAAGAAGTCAGGCAATGACATGCTTTCCTCTATCCTGAATATATATACCTGTTTTCTGGTGGTATAAAGAAGTTGCTGTTGAGAGGGGAAATCAAAGTGCCAACTGGAAATCTTGGATCACCCCATTGTACATTAAAAGCTTTGGATCATTGTGCGTATTTGTATAGAGCAACAATATTTCAACAGCACTGGCAGAATCTATTACATTCAATAACATATGACTTGTAATTCTACCAACGTGTGACTGAGTGCCAGTACCTGGGGATGCAACATGTCAGAAAATGTACGACTGATCTTGTTAAGGGATGCAGTAGTTGTAAATCTATAATCACCATCAAAAAGCTGTAACAAACTGTTGTAAGACATGTTAATTCTGGGAAACACAACCTTTCCAGCATGGAAATACTCTGTGCTATAACCATGTTTGAAAAAAAGGGAGCACTTCTAGATTTAGAAACTCGGTGCCATGATGCTTTATGGCTTTAATTGAGAGGACAAAGCGCCCAGCACTATTCTTTTAATTCCATGTTTAGATCTGGTAAATTCTTTATCTGTCACTCCATGCTGTTTATCACTCCCATTCCAAATGATATCACAGAGAAAGATAGAATCTGAAATGCCTAAAGCTTTGTTCATATAAATATCTGTTTTCAATCATTTTATCAAATCTATTTCAGTTTTATGGTAGCCATTTGGGATTCAGATTCTACATGAAAACAGTGCTGTTCAGTTGCTTTATTCAACTATGATAATATATAGCCAAATATATACATATGGAATATACACAAGTATTTGTCACTGAGGATAACTCCCCATGCTCCATTAGTCTATGAAAATGTATGGCAGAAGAAATGTAGAGCCATATGTCAGTTAACAAAGCCTCTGACAAAACAGCTCCTTTTAACAAGGTCTCTTTATTCCTCATCAGATCACCAATGTGTTCCTCAAACGTTACCTAGCTGGAAGTATTTTTAGCATCATTGCCATTGGAAGGATGGTGAAGGAGAGCTGAAGAAATGCAGACTTTCATTGTTGGGTTGCAGCAGCCTGACAGCAGTAAACATTGCAAGAAAGCTTTTGCTGGAAAAGACTGGGATTCCACCCTATATGATCCTACTATAGCTGCATCTGCCTGCTTACAAAGTAAAGTGAAGTAAACAGCAGCTGCCTCCACAATTTCTTACTGAATATGTGTGAAGGGCAAAGCAGAGAGAAAACCCATCAACCACCAGCCACCCCTACCATGTTAAAAAAAGCATATGTACGGCCTCCAAAATGGAAATCATAAGCAAAGAGAAGGCTAGTGAGGAAAGGTTGGTCCTGGTGTTATCACGGTTATGATATGTCTGGTGAGAGCACTAGATATCCTTTTGATATCAAAGAATTTGGCCTTTGCTTGACCTTTCTCTGCCACCCTACTGCAAGTGTTTGCAGAGGTCCCCTGGACAAGCACGTACAGACGCGGCTGTTAATGGTTGTACATTCCAAGACCTCATTCAGGCAGGCAGCTTAAGCCTCTCCGTTGCTTTAGGGAAAAACCTCCCTGCAAACTGGCTTTATCCACACAAAGCCGCACGGCCAAGAGCCAAGCCATTTCTTTATGTCGGGCTATTAACGAACTAGCCACGCTACTGTCTTAAGAGCTAAACCCATCATGCAAAACCTGACCGTTTCCAACTCCTTTGTCCAACTCCAAATTTCCTTTGTTCTCACCGAACATAACATAGCCTGTAGGTAAAATCCACCCTATAAAAGGTCCTCACTTTTGGGACGTCTTCCGACTACTTTGGACTTCCATCCTGCCTTGCTGCTGGTCGTCTAAGGAAACTCCCCTCGGCGAGCCCCGCTGAGCTTTCTTCTCCGGAACCCCGCTCTCTCCAGGACTATGGGACCAGGAGTCGTATTGCCCTTCCCGAAAAGCTCTCCGTTTCTATTTCTCAGTTAGTTAGTTTATGTCTTGTCTTGTGTGTTTCTTGTCTTTAATAAAATATTGTTTGTTACTTTGAAAATCTTGTCTAGCCGCTCTCTGACCTGACGCTGTATACATTGGGTTAAAGATCCTTGCTAAAGTTACCCTGCCTCTCGTTTAGCCAAGAGAGTGCTCAAGCTAAATTCCCCCAACTTGTGTTTTTATTTGGTAATTTGGGTGCCCCTCCCGGGATCCCCAACATACAGGGTAACACTGGATGCATTTTGGGAAAAGCTTTCAATGATCTCCTAAAGGTTCAGAGTTTTTGTTTACTTATGCAAGATCTACCTGAGCTGGTTGTTTAATTTCATAAGTGCTTGTTGTTAGTTTAGAATGATTAAAAAAAAAAGCTGAAATGCATTGAACTACTCTTCTTTTTTTCTGTGCTATAGGAACCTATCCATATTCTTTCCGTGTTATTTCTGTCTGTGGTACAAAAATTCCTGTTCAAGAAGCAATGCTGAGGCACACATTTGGTTTGTTAACTGAGGTATACTCATATTATTGTTCAATTTAACTCAAGTCTGTACCCCTCTCCCCACCACACTGAATTTATGTGTCCTCCTCCCTGCCTTCAAAAAGGAAGGGCTCTTGTGCTTTTAAATTGTGAGTGTGCAACTGCTGTCCCTCTGGAAGGGACAATGCAGTCCAACAACAGGAGACACTCCGGTTCCTCACCTACCTGAAACTGGTTCTGAGAAGTGGAAAATCAGCCAAGGGAGGTACATTGATGAGAGATGTTTCACTTAGTGACTTTGTACCAGTCATCCTGGTTTGAAAGGCACAGGGTGGGAGTGTAACTTTAAAAGCCACAGCCTCCCTTAAAAGCATTTTTAAAAAATGCTGTACAGAGTTTTAAGGGGATTGTTGTAATAACCAAAGCTATTGTTCCTTTAAATTAACAGTGGGGAAAACTTGTCAGGACCGGGTGCCAATTTCCTTCATCTAGGGCCTTCTGGGTGGTGCATGGACAAGGAAAAAACTCCAATGGCCAGAAATCAATTTTTGGTTTTGAAAAAGTTGTGTCCCCCCCCCCATTAACTGTTGAAGGAGGACACTGTAGCTTAATTAAAATGTGAATTATGGCCCATGGAAACTTCTAGGAAAGGCAGTTCATCCTTCTTTAGGATTGCTGGATCACATGTAGAATGGGACTCATATAATGGTAATCCTTAACAGATCTTGGATCAGGATATGGTACGGTAAAGCTCTGTCAAATGAGATCTAAAATTGCAAACCTATTATCTCTGGAGTTATCTGGTGATGCAGGTACAGGTCCCCCCTCACCTTCCAAACCCCAACTTTTAGCTGCAGTTATCCTCTTCTAACATGGCTATTGCCTTGCCAGTGGAGGCAAAGGGTGGGGAGCAGCTCAGAACAACAGCAGAATTGGATGCTGTGCCACACCTTCTCCCCCTGCCTCCCAAGAGAGGCAATGGGCATTTGGGATGGAACAGTGTGGCTGGGAGTTACCTTGTGTGACTTAATTTGTATTCACCCCAAAATGTATGGCAACTTGCTGTTTGCTTTATTTTGAGGTTCCGTATCTGTTTTCTAACTACAAAATCAGATGTGACTTTTTTTAAAATAAAAACGGAAAAATAAAGAATTGTTGTATATATATGTGCTTTTTATGTAGTGTGTTTTTACTGCTATGCAAAAGAGGGGAAACCCTTAAAATGAACATCAGTGAACAGGGTTAAAGTTTGACAAATGTAAGATCTGTTTTGAATTATTCAGTTGTTTTCAGTTTCTGAAGGTCAAAAGAGACTGCAGTGGAAACAGGGAAAGAACATCAATATCATTAAAAATTTAACTAGTATTTGCAGTAAATTAAACTCAGAGGGCCCAATCCTAAGGTTTGCTGTGCCAACAAAATAAGTGCTTAGGATGGGATTGCCTAAATGCTACAACAGTGCAACAGCACAAGTGACAGATGACATTCTGCCTTCATTGCAAGCAGATACACCAGGGCAATTGGTCAGGAACTTCAAGAACATGATGCATCTTTGTTTTTTCAAAAAACAGATAAATATAGTGTCTCAGAAAAGCACATTGATTTATTATGGTTGAGCCTTGGTACACAGCAATGGATTTGTCTGTCAATGCTCTTTTGTGTTTTAGAAAGTGTTTGGTAGTTGATAAAAGGCAGAAACTGGAGGTCTATAGTGCAGAGGATGTGACATCTTGTCTCAATAATAGGATATACTGCAATGGACTCTGGAGAACTTCTATGTGCATGTTGGTGGAAACTGAATACACATGAGAAATGTGTGATTCAACTTAAAACACCCAAATCTTTCCCAGTACCTCTCAGAAGCTCTGTTGTACTCTTACTTTTTGTTTAAAATAAAACAGACATTACTCGGGGTTGGGGTTTTTTTTTAATTCAATAAAATTTATAGGAATTTGCATTGTTGATTGAAATGGAAGAAAGCTTGGGATCTATTGCTTAATGAGTCAAACTCATTTTTACACTTAGCTTAAAATCCTACACAACACAACCACACCACACACACAGACACACATACATACTTGGGAGTAGCATCCATTGAACTCAATAGAATCTTTTTCTGAGTAGGCACTTACAGGCCTACACTGTGAGGCTACAATGATATATCCATTTCCAGAGAAGCAAGCTATGTTAAACTCAATGGGACTTGTGTCTGAGTTGACACATACGAGATTGCAGTGTAAAGACTATTCTGTTATTTTGCTATTTTTTAGATGACTTTTCAACGTGGAATGACCTTGTCTAAGAGATGTTTGAGTTTGAGATGAGCCAAAATTCTTTTGTCTGATTCTGGATTCTAATATTTAACGACTCAACATTTGAAAGGTCCCACCCATCCCAAAGAGAGATTTTGTAAGATGAGTAAGAGAAGAGTTAGCTGGTATTTAAAATCTAGATTATAGAAAGAAATCAGTAGTGTAGCACAAGTGCTAAACAGGTGTCTGAATCTGTAATGGTTTGGGTGAGAGCCATAAACTGAAGTTAAAGCATGACAAGATGGAAGCTCTGTGACAGGATTGTTTGTGCATTCAAGAAGACTGTACTAAACCCATTTTGGATGGAGTTGCACTGCCTCTGATGGATGAACTTCCAGACAACCTTCAAGCTTGGTCTGTCACTAGAATCCCAAATGGCTACAGTGATACAGAGCACCTTTAGTTGTCTTAGATGAAGATGGTCAAGGACCAGATGAAGCGGGACTGAATCGAAACTTCTCCTACCTTAAGGGTGCTCATAATTACTTAAGACTAGCCTCAATATGGCATTATAGGTATGTCCCAGGACTGGAATTGTTTTGGATTGGGTGTAAAATTGGCTCATCCTATCTCTTCCATAGCCACTTTCTGAGCTGTTTGCTGGCAGATCTAGTCATCACAGCAGTTTTGCCAACTCATCAGTCTGATGGCACACTTCTGAGAAAAGTTGGCAAAAGAATATTCTGTCTTCAGAAGGACATTTGTGCTGATAGAAAGAGATTGTATCCAGTCTCAATTTTCTGGAGCCAGTACATCTTAGAACTATACTGTTCTTGATATATGTGTCCATGGTTTAGTTATGACCAAGTAAACTCTCTTTAGATTACTTTAATGGTTTAGTTATGACCAAGTAAACTCTCTTTAGATTACTTTAATGTGTTGTACATGAGGTTTCCTTTGAAAATAGCCTAGAAACTCCAGTTAGTGCAGAACTGCACATGTGAGAACTTGTTTTTGTTTCATAATTAATCACGTTAAAATTAACGACTTCATTCATTTGGCAATGAATGAAAAATTCATTTGCTTGTTATTAATTCATTTCAGTTCTGTTCATGTTCTTATTGTTTTAATAGATCTTTCTCCTTCTGCATGCCCACAAACTGCTTTTACTTTTTTTTGGCCGCTGTCTGGGGTGGCAGCAGAGTGAATGTTGGCAACCACATCCTGGCAGCTGCTGTTTTGTTTTTCCAGATGCCCTTGACATGGTATCATTATGAGGTTGTGAGGCCCCACTAGGGATTGCCATGCTGCTGGGGACCATGGCATCCCTCTCTTCCCTCTTTAAACACACTGGGGTTGGGGAAGACTGGCCACAAAAGCTGGTGCCTGCTGGGGAGGTCAGTGTGCTTGTAACCTGAGAGGAGGTACAGCTGTGATGAAGCAGGTCTTAAGGCTGAAGTTGGGCTATTTAGCCAGCTTCATGGAAATGAGGGGATGCTAGGCAGAGGAGTAAGGAAGACTGCCACTGGGAGAGACCAAGCGAAAGGAAGAACAAGGGATGGAGCTAGGGAGAGGCAGACATACAGAGAGAAAGGAAATGGAGGACAAAGAATCAGGGAAGTGCGTGAGGCAAGCGATCTGAGAAGAGGAGTAGTGCAGAACTTGGAAAATTACTTTGATTTCTTTTAGTTCTAGTTCCAAGCTATGGCTACATTTCCAAGTTGTTACAGTTTTTCAAAAGCAACATTTTGCTTCTCCATTTCTCAAAAGTAATGAAAATATTGATTTTTAAATTTTAAAAACAATCGGAATGGTAAAGGCCATTGCCCAGTGATATCATTACTTTATTTTATTCTTTATATCCTGCCTTTTCCCCAAAACTAGGATTCAAGGTAGTGTGCAAAAATTATAACAAATACCAGTAAAAGCACATAAGTAAAAATGAATATACAGATGTCATTAAAATGTACAAAGCATATCCTCCTCCCATCCCTTTTCTCATTGCTTCAGTGTCTGTATGGGGAAAGAGAGAGCAGTATAAGACACAGCATGAGCCAACAGTTGAACCATATGGTGTTTTCCCTCCATCGTTTACTGAGCTTATAACCATGTAACAATAAAAGTAAGGGGAGTGGGAATAACTCAGCCCTGCAGATATTACAAGACTGCAGCTCCCAGTATTCCCTATGATTGGCTATGCTGCTAACATTCCTGGGACTTGCAGTCTAACAACATCTGGAATGCCACACAATTCCAACCTCTGCTTTATAAGTTATACCACAAAAGGAATGAGGTTATCACTTGTTGCACCAGTTGCAAGTACAATTTAACTTTAGTGATATCTTCAAGAACTAATTACAAAAAACTAGTTTCTCCCAAGCTGTGTTTGAGTCCTAGTTTTAGCTGAAAGGCAAGATAAATTTAGTAACTACATAGAACATATACTCATACCACAGTGCTAGTTTCTTGAAGCATATTACAGCATGGTTTGAGCTAATTAAAATGGCAGAACTGTAACAGAACATTAAGATGAGAGAGAGAGGGAGAGAGAGAAAGAGAGAGAGAAGGAGACATGGTTTTCTCCTTTGTATTGTTTGTCATTTCTATGCTGAGTATATTTGAGGATGTGGTTGTTAACTGCCATCAAGTTGACTTCTACTTATGTAGAGCCAATGGCCATTTCCACACAAGGTTGATACAATGTAGTAGTGTTGAATTCTTACCCTCTGGTCTGCACATTGTAGTGTTTTAGCATCATAATTTTCCTTGTGGTTCTGCATGTTTTCAGCTCCTAGAATGGTTCACTGTGACGAGAAACCACTGTATCTGAAAACTGGAAAAACTCCAATGTAAATCTCCCGAACCAGTTCTGCTTTGTTTTTTGCCTACATGCAGAAGGGTAGCATCTATTCACAGCACAGAAGTGGCTGGCTATGGGCGTTCCCAGGCTGTCCTTTCCAACATTTCCATCCCTATCTCTCTCCACCCATCAAAGGACAAGCTGCTGTCATTATTGTCTTCATGCGTTAAACAGACAGCGGAAAGAGAGTGGATCTAGTAATCGACTGTTAAGACCTGTTTTTTTCCACATTATCAACGAACATACATACCTATGCACAAATGCAGCAATGCAGCAATGTGTTTAAAATGTGTGTGTGCGTGTGTGAGTGTGTTTTAAACAGACCAATCAGCAATGGAGGGGCAGGCTGAGGGAGGGGAATGGAAGTGGGCAGGAACTTGCTGTTGCAGATGCAGCAACCGCTGTTCTCCGTGGTAGTACGATGTAAATGAGGGGGTGCAGCCAGCACAGTTTCTGAATTGGAGTATAAGAAACGTTGCTCTTGACATGCAGTGAGTTGCTCCTCCTCTCCTGTGCAGAAATGGTCTATGGATAAGAGATCTTCATGTCACCCTATCATCAATGGCCCTATTCAGATTTTGCAGATTCAGGGATGTCTCTTCCTCCACCAGATAGACTCCTTTAGATTTATGGGAGGCTTTCAAAATGTCAAAGTATTTTTGGGCTAATAGCATCCATTTCACTGTGATTTCCATGGAAAACTTCCCAGATAATTATGTGTCCAGTATCTGAGTCTTCTGGTATAATACGACAAGTTTACACATCTAACTTAAAATGTTCCCCACACACATACCTACTTTGGAGCATCCACAGAAATAAAATAGCCAAGTTTCTGAAAACAGGGAGTAGAGAAGTGGTTTCCCCCCTCCCATTCCATTTTTATGAACAGAAGTGACAAATGTAAGTATCTGTATGGGACTAAGTTGGAGACAGTTGTATCAGAGTTGACTTGCAGGGCAGGAACCAAAGTTTCCATTTGAAAAAGCCTTTATCGTACTACAATATTGACATTAGGGCAGTATTTTCCTTTGATTAGGATGTAGCGTCATAAAGAGCTGATACTGACAAGAAGAGATAAATTATATCTTTTATAAAGAAGCTGTCAAGGGTTGTGTTTCAAAGGAATGCAGATTTGAAAACAAAACAGAAGTTTCCGGTCAAAGTAGAACATTAGATATATGTTGACTAAAGCGGTAGATGTATCCCACTCAGAGTCACATTGACTGATGTAGCTGCCACTCATGTCTTTGACTTTAGGAATTAACAGTGTGGTGGGATGGGGCAGAGCAGGGTGGATTACCCTTGAAGTGAATGTGGCACATGGTATGGTCTGAGCAGTAGTGGACATAAACCAATGAGGGCTTCCCTTGTAAATGACACCACTGCCCTCTTTGAGATATTGGGTATGTAAGAAAGTGTTTTCTTTGTGAAGAAATCGTCATTGGGGTCATGTACTGGTGATGGGTTGAACCAGAGCCAAAAGTGAGTGGGGCCATTCAGCTGTTTCTTCCCTCCTTCCTGCTTGCTAACACCTCTCTCTTTCTCTCTTTCTCTCTGCCCCCACAGTTTCCCCAAAAGGTGGGAGACCTTGAAGTCCACCAGCAGTGCCAGCATCTTCTTTGGAAGGTGGAGAATTATAGTTCAAAAGGAGGCCTGTGAATCGGGGTTACTATGAGACCTTTTCACCTGTGTATAGCAGTACTAACTGCAGGACTCCAGTTAAGAATCAAAAGAATGTTTTATTGGGGAATTCACAGACACATGCGAGAAATCAAGCAGGAATCAAGGCTAGTAAAAGGAAAGGAGAAAAAGATTGGATAGTGAGAGATTTCGGGTTTATAGGGTGATATTTACCTGTCCTGAGGTGGAGGATCAAGGAGAGATGGCTCAAATAAGAGAGTCTGAGGACAGCATGGAGGAATAAGAATCTATGGAGCAGCCCAAAGCACTAGCAAAATGCCACGATCACAGTTAGGGTTTATATACTCCTTTTCCCACTCTGAAGGGGTGAGTGTTAATTACTCTCTGGCAGAGTAAACAAAAGGAGTCTGGAACAGACTGACTGTCTTACTTTAGGTGGCAAATAATTGATGGGGAGTCCTAATAGCCTCTTTTGGTTGGGTAAGGTGAATGGGGGAAGGTTTCGATAGGAAATGCACATAGTGGGGTGTTTGCCTGCCGCATCTAAGTAATTTCACTGATTATTATATTTAGATGTTGGGTTGTTGACAGTATTACTGGAAATCTGTTTACCCCAGGCTTTCTTGCTTAACTCTTCTTGACCTTATGACCTGGCCATGCTGAGGCCATGTTGACCTAGCCCACGTGTCCTGCTTCTTGTTGCATGTTTCCCAGCCATAAGTGTCCAATTTATATATAATATTTCATGACAGTTATATGATATTTCTTGCCAATCATGCTATGCTGTGTGATCAGGGTAGAAGGTGTGGTAACACCCCCACCATCCCCTCCATGGAGTAGGATGCCAGGAATCTTGATTGTTCTTGATAGAGGGCTGAACTGAACTTGATGGCTTATAGAAGGTTTCTGAAATAAGGCAAAGGGCCACATAAAAGTAGGCTAAGCATTTACATATGGGCCTAGGGCTGCAGATAGTCAGATCCTGGATCTAAGGTTCTCAGATTTCAGAGATCAGCCTCTGTTCTCCAGTTTTCAAGAAGAGGATGATGAGTCCCAGGGCAAGAGCACCGACTTAAAAATCTCTGTGTGTTTTCTCTATTTTTATTTTAAAGTCATACCCTGTGCGACTGTGGTTGATACTTAAGGGACCATGTAAAATTACCCACGTCTGCCCCCTGTGACATCACAGCAGGTCATCAGGTTTGGGCACTGAAATCTCAGGTCTGGAATAGTCCTGGCTTGGTAACCCTACCAAGATCAGAATGTCAAGAATGGGGCTGTTGAGATTTGGGTTCTGATCCCCATTCATAAATGAAATTCAATCTAATCCAGAACATGGAAACATTCAAATTTTTGGATTGTTGCTGCTAGAGTTCCACTGGAGTTCCACTACAGCCTGAGGGACTCTGGGAGCTGTAGTTTTTTTTTTAAAAAGTAGCCTTTTGAAACTGTGGTCTAACCTATGTTACACTGTTGTTTTGAGGATCAAAAGAAGGTGGGAATATATATATATATAGTTTCCTGCTTTGCAGGAAGAGAACAGTGTTGGGCTGATACTGGCATAAAATAAGAAAATGAAGCTAGATGGCACTAATGCTTATTTTCCTGCTAGTCCCCAGCTCAAAAAGCCACTATATGTTTACTTCAACTGCCCTCATAAAACTAGTTAGTGACTTGATATGGTATGTGATTCTGACCCATGATGAAAGTAGCGGCATCTTATTGTTTCTTTCCATTTATTGTTCTGTAGCAATATGCTTTTTAAAAATGGCTTTTGACCTGAGTAACTCACACTTGCAGTTGTTTTAATGACAGCATCATGTTATTTGCCATTGATCCTATTCCAGCATGCAAAATAAAATAAAGTAAAATAAAATAATAACTGAATGATAACAAAGACTTTCTTCATCATCATCCTTCTCACTTTGCAAGATTTGAAAGGCAAAAAACCTAAAATGGGGAATAGAAAGCCTAAATAAAATGGCTTACACACCAAAGGCCAGGATCCCACACTATGAGCATCTTCTCTTTATACTGTAAAGTCTATAAAAAGGGAAACCATTATCTTAAGAAAACACAAAGATCTGCTTCTATAATGCCTTTGCTACTATGAATATTCTGTTTCCACGGGAAGACATTTTATCAGGCTTGTTACCAAAGAAGAAAGAAATCAATGATTTCCAGAAAAAAACAGTGTGAGGACAGATTAGATTGTTTTTATTATTATTATTTGGGGACAAAAGGACTGATAACAGTATATGTGGGATATCTCACCACGATTTGCTTGTGAATCTTATGCCTATCTTATTATTGAAGTCTATATCTATTATCACACTTATTATCACCACATTCCCATCCATGACCAAGAGGTGTTCTTTCACATATACTTTAAAATTATCCAGATCCCCCCAAAAATACACCACAAAACCTCATTCACTTATCTGAGGTGAAAGTGCAAGCGAAGAACTTCATTTTTTTTTAAAAAAAATTACAATTAGTCAAGTATGCGGTTGCCATGATGCATGTATTTGATTATTTCAAACGTGAGGAAATTACCATGAACACATGATCTGAATTTCTAGGTCGTTCTAGGAGTTTTAGAAGGACTAAGTTTAATATTTTAAAAAATAATATAATAAAAATTCTCAGACCACAATTTGAAAGCAATCTACAAACAGAGAAACAGAGTTCAATAACAAGAATGCAATTATTCAAAATCAATACTAATGTGCTAATTCATGCACTTTATATTACTTGTTAATCAGACTTAGAGCCTTTATGCACTACACTCTTATAGTGCTGTTATTCCACTTTCAACATCCTGTGGAATTCTGGGGTTTGTAGTTTACTGAGGCCAAAGATGCCCCTCCCTAAACTACAAACCCCAGGGCCATTTCCCACAACACTGTTAAAATGGTATTATTCCACTTTCAACAACCTATGGAATCCTGGGGTTTGTAGTTTAGGGAGGGGCCTTTAGGATTCTCAGCCAGAGAGCTCTTTGGCCTCAGTAAACTACAAACCCCAGAATTCCACAGGATGTTGAAAGTGGAATAATAGCACTATAAGAGTGTGATGTGGAAATGGCCTCATTCTATAAAATGAACACAGAGGGGATGTACATGGCACCAGGTTCTACTCTTCAATAATGCATTCATCAGAGAAGCCCCCATGCCGAAAAATTCTCTCATTTCCCCATCTAAAATACAGGTAACAAAAGCCTCTTGATATTCCAGAGACTTACATTGCAATCCTATGCGTGTCTGCTCAGATCTACAGAATTCAGTAGGAGTTACTTCCATTTTAAGTGTCTATATGTACTATATTTACTGTGCTGTTACAGACCATCAAAACATGAGACAGCCATTATACAAAACACAATGCAAAATTGTACAATAGTAAACAAACAGAGCAAATAGCAGTTATTTACATGCTTAACACACAAAAACAATTAAGAACACCATAATAGAAGTAAAAGAAGGGGGAGGGATAATCACCAGATACTGTTTATGAGTCTGAAGAAATATTTTTATGAATCTTGGCAGCAGAGAAAAGAAACTTTGCAACAGTTTCTGTTACAAGTTTATTAGTGTTTGCTAACAAATAAATCAAGTACGAACCAGAAGGTCTTCCAGAGATTTATACAAGAGGCGTATAATACATCTTATTTGCTCATATCTATAAGAAATTACAAAAGGAAAGCACGTGTGATAGACTCTATTAATCCATCTCCATGTAGACAAATATGATTTTTGCAAGGAATACTTTGGAAGCAACTGTCCAATTGAGCATGTATGTGAATGCAGTCTGGTAAAAATTTTTATACTATTAAAAACATAAAAAGAAGCAAGAAAAAGGTATTGGGGATTATAAGTATACACTGGTAAACTAGAATTTCCAAAATGTCTAACCAAATTCTTCAGCACAACTCAGTGTTCAGATATATTTGCTTGTTATTTTAATAAAGATAGCATTCTGTTTTTATAATTTCTGACTCAGCAGAGTACCATAAGAGTTCTATTTGCCAATTGTGATGAGAGGAACAAATCTGGTGTTGGGTCACTACAAGTTAATTCTAAATGTTGTAATTCCAAAACAATAGAGAGGTACTGAATGCTATGTTTAAATATTTGAAGGGATGCCATGTAGAGGAGGGAGTGGGCTTGTTTTCTGCTGCTCCAGAGACCAGGACAAGGAGCAATGGATTCAAGCTTCAGGAAAGGAGATTCTACCTGAACCTCAGGAAGAACTTTCTGATGGTCAGAGCTGTCTGGCAGTGGAATCTGCTGCCTCGGAGTGTGGTGGAGTCTCCTTCCTTGGAGGTTTTCAAGCAGAGGCTGGATGGCCATCTGTTGGGACTGCTTTGCTGTGGGCTCCTGCATGGCAGGGGGTTGGACTGGATGGCCTGTGTGGTCTCTTCCAACTCTATGATTCTATGATTCTATGAATGTAAGCTCCTGCCCACCCAACTTGCTCCTCTCTACACATGGAATAGGTGAGTGGCAAAGTTTGGAAAACAACAAGAACGCATTATGATCATGGCCCACCAGTCAGATCAAGCAGTGCAGCTACATAGATCTGATGAAGTATGTACTTCATCCATCATGTAAGCAGCAATATTTCGGCAATGGTTTTCAAAACTAATTTGAGCTTGGGAAAGTTACTGTTTGGACTGCAACTCCCAGAATCCCTGGTCAGCAATGGCTATTGGAAAACCACAGGCGTGGGAAAGCTCCAGATAATCTGTTTGGAGTTTTCAAATCTTTGGTTTTCTCTGGTCTTCTTTCAGTGCTTTGCTTGTGTGGAGACCCTCCCTTGTTTCCTATTGTTTTCGCTTAGCGTGGCCGTTGCTCATGCAGGCAGAGGGATTTTGGCAGCTGTAGTTCAGGAGGAGGAGGAGAAAGAGTTCTTGTTGTTTTCCAGGCTTTGCCACTGCAAGAGACCACAAGCCTCGTGAGACTGAGAAACTGCAAACAAGGCTTGTAAGTCACTATTAAAAATGATGTGGGGAAGCAGTGGAGGCAGCAGGAAGCCCCACGAGCTGCCCAGTTTTTCCTTTTGAAGGAACCCTAATGTCTCAAAGGACTCCACAGTGGGTTGAATATGGTGATCATACCTTTTTGTGTGTTAAATATGGTTTGGGAGGGTCTAGAGTTATTCATGGTTTTTTCGCTCTTACGAGGGTCTTACGCCCCCAGCCCTATCAAATGTGGAGGCATGACTACTTCTAAATTACCTCAAAACAATTATTAATTTTAGGTGGGCTTTTGCCAACTTACTGGTTGTTGCAAAAGACACTTGGAACGAGTGGGTTCTGGGAGTTTTAACTAATGTTGACAGTGACTGGGGAGGATCCCTGTACCTTTACTGGTTGTGTAGAAGTGGGTATTCCAACAGGTGCTGCTTGTTACCTGTTTGCATGACAAGCAACCCCTGCCAAAATTTCATCTTCTACACAGCCATTAAAGGCACAGGCACTGTCACCAGTTTTCAGTCTGACAACTTCAAATCAACGTCTTTTTAAACTGATTTTTAAATTAGTAGTGTTTTAATATATAATTTCTTAATCTGTGTTTTAATGTTATTTTTTTTCTGCTTTTAAACTTGTGAGCTACCTTGAGTCACAGTTTTGGGCCATCTCCACACTACACTTTTATAGTGCTATTATTCCACTTTCAACATCCTGTGGAATCCTGGGGTTTGTAGTTCACTGAGGCCCAAGAGCTCTCTGGCTGAGAATTCTAAAGGCCCCTCCCTAAACTGCAAACCTCATGATTCCATAGGATGTTGAAAGTGGAATAATAGCACTATAACAATGTAGTGTGGAAATGGCCTTGGTGTAAACTGAATACATAAAATTCTCATAGACACTTTCCTTCCATAGCACTCGCTATTTGAGGCAACTGCCTCCCTTTGTCTATATTTAATTGTGAATCCCAAGTAGAGTAAGCCTATTGAATTGATTCAAGCTTGTTTCAGTGAGTTTGGTCCAGTTAAGGCTAAGCTACATTTAAACCAAAGGATTTAAGTGTCATGCTGAATGATTTATTGGAGTGCATTGTGCACATCCACTACATATGTTGACTTATTCTGCCTTTTATATATCCCATGTGGAGAAAATGTAACATGTCAAGGTGAATTCAACCTTTCATTTGTGCTTTGCAGGAATTCTTGGGAATTTTCCTATCCACACTCTTAAAAATGAAACATCTGCTCCTGAGGATATTTATATCTAAAGGTTGGCAGGACAGGGAAGATCTTTCATACTTCTGACCTGGAATTAATTAGTCAATGAAAAAAAAAGGCTCCGTTTCTCCTCGTTTTAGCAACTTTTCCACAATAAAGGTAGAATATATAAACATGACAGCCATCATAAAATAAAAGGGTTGTGTTTTTTTTGATGGGGTGGATTCTGGCAATCTTTTCTGCTCCTCTGAGGGGCCACAGAGCGAGTTGGTTCATTCTGAGAAAGCTTTGATCTATTTAATCTTGCACCATTTCTCTCAGGAGCAGGAAAACCTCTTTATTGATTCTAAATATTACTCTGGGCTTTATACAGAAAACATGCAACACACTTCACATTTAATGATGTGCAATGGTTACATCCTCTCATTCCAAAATTCACCCATGGTTAGAATTACCTATTAAAGTCCATGCCATTCATTACCTCCTCAGCGTCTTAGGTTTATAAGTTGGTTTTGGAATGAAGTGTTATGGACCAGGCTATCCTGCTGCTCAAAACCTCAGGGTAAACTCTGACTTGGCCACTTACAGTGCATCTTGCTTAATGGTGTTACTAGAACCTGGAATATGAGTCACGCCTGCCTGCTTGCCTGCCAGTGTGGTGGTTAAATCTGGTGTGGCAAAAAGGCAAGGCCTTCTGAAGATGTTACTCATGTTTCCTTGGAAAGTAGCATTGAAATTCACTGAGCCTGGGGTGGCCTAAGAGGTTCTGCTGCCTGACAGGAAGGACAAGAAGCTCTGCTTCCACATTCCATGTACAGAACCTGGTTGGCTTAGCAGTTCAATCTTATGTCAACATTAGCAACGCAAGAGCATCCTCTAGTACCCCTGAAAGATCAAGCTACTTTAGGGAGCCCAGAATATGAACCTTTCACACTACACTGCCATTTCTGCACTAGACTGTTATAGCGCTGTTATCCCACTTGCAACATTCTATGGAATCCTGGGGTTTACAATTTCAGGAGGGGCTGGGTGGCCCCTCCTGAAACTGCAAACCCCAGGATTTCATAGGCTGTTACAAGTGGAATAACAGTGCTATAACAGTCTAGTGCAGAAATGGTCACTGTTATAGTGCTATTATTACACTATCAACATCCTATGGAATTCTGGGGTTTGTAGTTTACTGAGGACAAAGAACTCTCTGATAGAGCATTCTAAATGCCTCTCCCTAAACTACAAACCCCAGGAAAGTGGAATAATAGCACTGTAACAATGTCGTGTGGAAATGGCCTAAGTTGTGTAACAGAATATTGCAGCTCCACCTGTGGACTCCAGTAGTGACCCTGCTGCATCTATTACTAGAGGTGATTGCTTCATTTTGCCTCCTGGTAGGGCTAGGTACTCAATGCCATGAAGAGAAGAAAGAACTAGTGGGTATGCTGGTAGTTTGGCAGCTGCATAATAGTTTTGGGTGATCTGTTGGCCTGTTCACACATAACAAAAAGTCAGAACTTATGGTTTATTCTTGTTTCAGGTGTGAGCAAGTAGAATTCTGGATCTCACAATCCATTCATTTTTTAAAATTCCTTTCTTTGTGCGAGCAAGTAAAGCAAACTGGAAATGGAAAATTTTGTGTGATGTCCAAACTTGTTTCAGTTCTCTTGAACAAGCCAAGCATCATGTGCTAACAGCAAATCCTCATTTGTTCCTGGTGTATAAGCCTGATTTGTTTGGAACAACAACACACAGGTTTTGGAATTCAAATGGAACTTTCTGTTTCAACGTCTGGTTTATTTTACCAACTCACACAAAGGAAGAACTGAATGGGAGCAAACTCGATGAATATACCAACAGAATACCAACTGGGATAAGCAAACAAATCCTGTTTTATTGTTAAGTGAGAATGTAGCCACTGGTTTGGCACTCATCTCAAATGAGATGCATGAAGTCACATGCTACACTATCCATGACAGTAAGTTATTCCCCTGTGTGAAGAAGGTTAGTAAGAACATATTAACTAATCATTCATTTATGTTTCACCGAAGTTTAAACTATGGTCGACCCTCCACATTTGCGGGTTTCACTTTCATGGATTTGATTGTTTGTGAGTTCTCTAACCCCTGCCTTCTCCTACCTCCAATGCTTCTTTTCCTTCCCTCTCAGCAGCTCCAATCAGGCCACACAGCCATTTAAAAACTCACTTCTGGGCTTCTTCCTTCTCTACCAGCTGCTGTCTGGCCAGCTAAGGAAGCTTGCAGGCTGATTTCTCAACACCACAAATGCTCTCCCGATGCCCCCACATACACTCATGGAAGGAGATGGGCAAGACAGAAGAAGCATAGGGCCACCGTGATGAGCCCCCCTTCCCTCTCCTTCCCTGACCTGGTTTGGGCCCTGAGTGCCCATTCTCCCCACTGTGCCTTGGCACCCTTCTGACAGACACACACATGCATTTTGATATTTGCGATTTTCTCAGTTTTGCGAGGATTCTGTGCCTCCAGTCCTAGCAAATGTGGAGGAGTGACTGTAGATTATATATTTTGTATGTTCTCAGAAGGGATTCTCCCTCAAGCGATGAAAGATGTCACATCACAAGTCTTTCTTCAACTGCATGTCTTGAGTTCAGCATGCTTTGTCTTGTGACTGTTCATTGAAAGGTAAGAATGGGCTTAATTTTGGAATCCAACTGTTTAGGCATCTCTGGGGAAATATTATTACAAGCAGTGGCAGCTGGTAGCTTCCATATCAGTTGGAAAATGAATCCACTTTCAGTTTCCATCCAAACTGTAAAAGAGTTATACAAGTTGTTGAATGTTATCCTACACAATGCAGTAGGCCCTCCACATTCATAAGGGATAGGGACACAAATCCCTCGTGAATGTCAAATAATGGCGAATAGGGTGCCACCCCTACAGACTTCTGCCCAGCCAGAGCACCCACCCAGGCAGGGGCAGGGAGGCAGAGAACCATTGATCGGCCTCCGTGGGCCTTTGTGCCACCCACATGGGCTGCACTTATACCCGCAGCAGCAGCAAGGCAGTGCAAGGAGCACAGGGAACCGGTGATCGGCTTTCCTGGACCTTCGTGCTGCCCAAGTGGGCCACACCCATACCATGGCGGCAGTGGGGCAGCGCAAGAAGTGCAGGTAACCTGAGATCGGCTTCCCTGGGCCTTCGTGCCACCCGCACGGGCTGTGCCCATACCGGTGGCTAGGAAAATAGGGTGGGAATGGGATGGGAGTGGGAGTGGGGGCAAGCAGCCACCTTGTAAATAATCAAATTAGTGCAAGTGAAATCCATGAATATGGAGGAAGAACTGTAGATTCAATATCCTGCACAACTAATATAAAGTTTAGATTAAAATCCAGAGGGGATTCATGGTTGCACTAACTTGGGAGCCATTAACGGCCAGAAAAATAGATTAATCAAAAGAGATTTTTACCTTTCCATTTGAAAAGGCTTGTTACATGACAAAGTTTAAAAATTCCTTTCTTAAATGCTTGCAACCATTTTGTGTATGTGTCTTCAAGTCGCCTGTTGACTTATGGTAAGCCATGAATTTCACAGGGTTTTCTTGACATAGAGATGGTTTAGCTAGTTCCTTCCTCTGAAATATAGACTGAAGCCCCTGGTATTTGTTGACAGTCTCCCATTCAAGTACTATCCAGGGCTGACCCCACTTAGTTTCCAAGATCAGATGGGATCTCATGCCTTTAGGGCATTGTAGAGGTAGTCAGTTGCTTTGAGTAAAACTCTAGGGATCCGCCAATGGGGCTGGAGGTTTCCAGGAAACCTTCCCGAGCCCTGGGATTAAAAGGAGTTTTTCTTAGAAATGTAGGGACTGCTGCTTGTTTCCTTGTGAGAACTGTACTCATTCTGAGAACACAGATTTTTCCTGCTGTCCATTCCTTTGTCTCAGAGCACAGATGTTGATGCAATGAATTGTTAGCTCACTGTTGACTGACAAGACCACTAGGGAAAGGCAGGAGGTGAGCAGCTGCAATAATGAAAGTAGTGTGGCATGATGTCATATCTTCCTGTCTGCAGTGTCCTGTTTTCTTTTTCCCAGGGAAATTCTTGGGTTTGGGGACATAGCTTTTGAATGGCCTTCATCTTTGCCCAGAACAGTTTTTGTGAGGAACTGCAGCTGCTGCTAAAGGAATCTTTTTTCTGACTTCAATTAATATTTGTGATGAGATTCTGAAATTAAAGAATCAGACTGTGAAGGTTTATACAAGTCCCCTTCTCTTTATGGCTGCTTTTTCAGAACAACTCTAAGCATTCTATCATGTCTATGTGAGCATGATTGTGTTTCTATGTGACTCAGACATTTACCTATAGTTTGTATAATTCTTTGTTCTATTCTTTTTGTTGAAAGTTGAACCATGAGCTGAAATCATATTTATATTCTATTTCTATGGCTCTTGACAGTCCTGAACCTGAGGAACAGGACAGTTTATATGCAAAACAGTAATAAAACTAATGCTAGCCAGTGATATATTTAAATCTTTTACTCCAAGTGTCAAGTCAAGTCTCAAGTCTCTACCTTCAAGTCTTAAGTCAAGTCTCAAGTCCTTGAAGATAACTTTCAAGTCAAGTGTCAAGTCAAGTCTGGGAGCCAACTTTATACCCCAACCTATATTCCAGAATTTGTGTACAGAATAAAGTCAGTTTTAATGATTTAAGCAGAGTCAGCCCTCCACATTTGTGATTTTGCCATCTGTAGTATTGGACATGGGCAATAGGATCCTTCTTACTTCCTATTTTGGAGGATTTTTCAGAAGTGAGGAATAGGATCCTATCTTACTCCCCATTACTGAAGATTCAAAAGCTTTAGAAGAAAGGAGCCTTCCTCCTCAAGCCTATTTTCTAACACATTTGCTGTTCCCCTCCGAGAAATGCATCCTGCACTCTGGGTGTGAATCTTGTCTTATGCTATTAGGAAAAGTTTTAGAAGGCTCCTCCGATATGCAGGAGCACAGGCTGCTGAGCAGACCTCAACCCCACCTCAACCCCATTGCCTAATCCATTGACTGTTCCCCTCTGAGAAATGTAACCACACTTTGGGCTCGAGACAGATTGTCATGTGACCAGTAGGCAAAAAGAGATGGAAGCATTGTTCAAAGTCATAAGGTTTCTGGATGAACGTGTTATGCTACTGAATCAAGCGAGACAAGTCAGTCACTAAAAATATACAAGTCTCAAGTCGAGTTAAGTCAGTGCATCTGTTACTGTAGTTTCTAGCCTGGACTTGTGGGATATTAGATATCATTTTGATATCAATAATTTGGCCTACTATACCTCTCTGTCCTCCACGTGCTTGCGAGGCCCCGGACAAGCTCACAGACAGGCACAGCCGCTAATCGCTGTAATATTCCACACAAATACAGGCAGGCCAGAAATAGCCGACCCGCCACTTCAGGAGACCTCAAGGCAAGTACCACATTATGTATGCACACTACTTACAAAGAACTCCCTGCCCCGAGCAGGCAGGTTGACTAGCCGAATACTCATCTGTCAAGCACTCCGCGTTTGCATACTGGCTACTCTCTTGACAATTTGGTCTTAACTTGATCATGTAAAGTTCTGACCTTTCGGAGGCTTTGTCTCCAGCTTGAAATTCATTGTTATCCCCAAGAACGGACTAGCCTATGGCCACATTTTCCCCAATAATAACCCCTGACTTTGAGAGCTTCCTCGGATCGCTCCTGCCTTCCATCCTGCCTTGCTGCCGCTTCGTTTGGTGAGCCTTCCCCTCAGCTCCACGTGCTGAGAAACTCCATTTCCATGAACTTCTTCTTCTGACTACCCAGGCTTCAGGACAGGTGTAGTATCTCCCATACCATAACCTCCTCTAAAAATCTCTCTATCCAACTCCAACCTTTATTTCTATAGTTCTCTGTGTGTGTTGCATACACTTGTTTGGCTGTATTTTAATAAAAACAACAATTATTTACTTCTGTTTGCTCCTTAACTTGGCCTGACCCCGTAGACATTGGGTAAAAGATCTCGCTACGTTACCCTACCTCTTGTATTGCTAGCTTATGCTCTTTTGACTAATTCCCGACTTTGTAATTTGGAGCGCACTTAGGTGTCCCTCACAGGACCCCCCAGAAATCAGGGTAACACATCATTTATTGCCGAGTTGAGTCCGAGTTGCGTCACTGAAGTGACTGAAGTCTAACTTGAGTCTGAGTCAGTTGACTTGCGTCTACATCACTGATGGCAGCCATCATATATCCCAATGGGGAGGGGTAGGAGGGGCCTGAGCCCTCCAAGACTAGGCTGGAGGGAGATGAATCATCCCCAAAATGATCTGGTATCATCAAGACCTCTGTGTAGTTGCTCCTTCTCAGGAATATCAAGAACAAAGAAACATAAAGACAATTACTGTTTCTGAGCCCTCCCAGAAATAATAGAAACTTCTTGCAATCCATCCAATGTACACTAATGTGAGAGTTAGCCACACTGAACATATAGAGGGTGCTTCTACTTACATGTTGTGCTTCAAACATCTTCATATTTCAGGCTTTTTGAATCATGATAGATGGGAAAAGTAATTTGGTCTCCTTCTGCAAGTACCAGCAACTAATCAAAATTAATATCAACCTGTCTGCCACTCTAGAGTCTCCTACTTTAAAAACACCTCTGGGGACCCTGGTAATCAATCAGGGGCTGTCTCTGACATGAGCCTTGATGGAATGGTCATCTCCGGTGTTGGGAGGAGCAAATTTGCCTCTTCCTACACTGCCTTGCCAAGGTCCTGAATGCTCTGGAAATGTGCCACTGCTCTGCAGAGCTCTTTGGAGCTGGGATCTGCCTGACTTGGGGTCCTGACTTATTGCCCATCCCAGTCCATAAAGAAGAAGGTGGTGGAGGGGGGGAGCCACAGTTCCTGAACCTCCACCACGACCAGCAACTGGCTGTGCTGGCTGGAGTTGACTGCTTCCTGCATGCCTGGCTTTCAGGCCTGACCTGGGCATGGAGACATCCTGTGTGGGCCCCAGGATTGACTCTACCAGGAGGGGAGTGTGACAGGAGTGCTCCCCTCTGCACTGGCTGCCTCCGTGTTCCAGGAAGTGTAATGGCAACACCTCTTCCTGCTGCAGGATTGCTCCCCTCCACAGCAGCTGGCGCCATGTGGAAAGAAGTGTGACAGCCATGCCTCCTCCTTCTGCAGTGCAGCTGGGTACTTTCCCGGGCTGTGCAGGGGCAAGAAGCACAGCCATTGCACTTCCAAGGCCTCCACAGACAAGGTAAATCCACAACAGTGGTGTGATCGCCAGTCATTGATGGGGAAAACCTATCAATGATTTGCGGCATGACTGCACTGTCTGGGGACAGGAGAAGGACAAGGACTGCCAACATTGTGCATAGGTGTTGTTGCAGCCCTGTCCTTCTCTCCCATTCCTATGGCAAGTTGGGAGGGTTTAGCAGAAAGGGCCTAAGGGTCCTCTCAGGGACAGACTCTATGGCAGGAGTAAGGACTGACGAAACCAGGCATTCAGAAAACAGACAATGCTATGCAGCAGAGATGGCTACTGGTGGTGGCAGGGGGCAATCACGAGTGCCTCAAACTTTTCATTCCTTGGAGATGGTGGTTCTTCACCATGCTTACTCCTTTTTGATGTAGAAGGGGAATATAGGATGCATGCACTGCTGCTCTCTCCTCCTCATTCTTCCTGGTGAAAAGATGTGGATGCTGCCTCTTCTTTCTTGTCTTTCTCCTCTAGTGTTGGGGCACAGAGTGATATGCTGGGAAGGCTGTCTGTGATGGTGGGGAGACTTAGGCCCTTTCCACAGCACCCTCCCATTCCACGATGGGGACAGGAGAAGGACAGGAATGCGACAAAACTTCTGCCTGATGTCATTGCAGTTCTGTCCTCCCATTCTCAGGTGATGCAATCAAGAATTAATCATTGATGGGTTTTCCTCATGAATGACATGTGATCATGCCACCATCCTGGGCTTGCCTACCCAGCTGTGTTGTGGAAAGAAGAGGTGTGGCCATCACACTCCTTTCCACATGGAGCCAGCTGCTGTGGAGGGGGGCAATCTTGTCATGCTCCCCTACCCCGCACAGCTGTGGCTGGGATCTCCACCACTGGATGTCTTTGCTAAAAGGTAGGGTGAGGAAAGGGCATTTTGACTGCGTCTTCGGAGTCCTGACTGACAACAAGTCTGAATAGGAACATTCTGTAGCAGGTACTATATTGATAATAGTAAGATTACTTTTCCACACTTGGTCAGCTTCAGCTCACAAGTATTTTCACCTGGCCCATAGCCCTGGAAAAACAGTGATCATTTTGTGTATGTCTGATTCTCAGTGGCAATTCGGGAGTTACTACTGTGCAATGAAACCTTCAACTTCCATTTTAAAAATGGAGTTTAAACAACCCATCTAAGCTATTTTACAGCACTGGTGTTTATAGGAGAGTGGAAGGGAGCTAAATGACAAAACAGAGATGTGTGGTAAATGTCATTGGGTTGAAGAGCCTGGCATGTCAAGCAAGCGTGAGAAGGAATTGCTCTGCTTGGGACTTATGGCAGCACTTAAAGTGCACAGACTTTGTGGTGCATTTAAGAACAAAACAAAACATAGACACTTACAGTAGGACTTCATCCAAGCCTTACTAGAGCTGCTAGGGTCAAACCGTAAAACAGAACAAGCCAGTAACAGCTCAGACATGGAAATGTGCCGACCACCATGCAACTGACAGTATTATGGTGGAAATGGAGAGGACATTGCTTGTCACAAAAGGAAACAAAAGAATGGGCAATAAAATCATCCGGAGGAAAAATCCCCCTCCTATTCAGTCATTTTTACTGCAAGCTAAGATTTTCTACAGTAGGTGATATCTGGTTTTAATCCAGTTACGTATGGCACCTTTTTTTAAATTAATGATATCATTATTGCAAAAGTAGAAGATTATATCTGGTTGTTTAGATGTTTAACACCACAAGTTTATCCCTAAGTTGGAGAGCTCCATGTTTCCAAAGGCCCGCCAGCCCACTTCTAGCAGGGTAGAAGGGATCTCCTCTTGTTTATTTAATTTTATTTGTTTTAATAAAACTTATCTCCCATTGTGAGCATTCCTTCCCGTTCCTGGCCTCATTCTGGGATGTGGCAAAGGACTTTGGCTATTTGAATCCACTCCATTTGCTCATGCTATGCTCCTAATTTATCAGTTTACCTTGTCTTTTGTGTGCCTTTGAGTCATTTCCAACTGATGGCAACCCTTAGGCAAATCTAAGGTGAGATTTGTTCAGAGGAGGTTTTGCCTTTGCCTCCCTCTGAGGTTGAGAGAATATGACTTGCCTAAAATCATCCAGTGGGTTTCCATGGCCAAATGGGGATTTGAACGCTGGTCTTCAGAGACATAGCCCAACACTCAAACCACTACCCTACACTGTGTTACCTCCCCCTGTGAAATTGTTTGGTATTATAGTAGCAGAGAAAAGCAGGCAAGGCTTTTAAAGAAGAGTAACTGCTTGGGATCCCCATAATAAAAAGTCCTTTACATTGTTTTGGGAAATCTATTCAAACATAGTACACAGTTCCCACAAGTGTTTACAGAAACCCATAAGGCAGATTTTGATGTGTACAAGTCATTATGGAAACCCCACGTACCGCCTCCCTCTCTTACCTTCGAGAAGAGGAAGTGACCTCGGAGAAAGGAAGAACTAAAGCCAAAGAGTAGCAACAATGGCAGCTACTGAGTCTGCCCTTAAAGCAACCTTTAAAGGAGCTATTGAAGATGTGGAACCCGACCCCACAAACAGGTTCAGCATCTTGCATGAGCCCTTTCAAGGTCAGATTAAAGGCTGAAGTGGATTTATTGTCTCATTGATACGGGAGCCACTAGACATCAATGTATGCATATCTATGCATAGAACTGGAGAATGCACATGGGGAAAATGGATAGGTACCTACATATAGAACAGAAAGACAGGCAGATAGATGATCTCTCTGCCTATTCCACACTGTTTCATTGCAGATTGACTCCTGATACTACAGCTGTGGTACCAAAGAGGTAAGAGCTGTAGATCATTCCACAGAGGTGTGTGCGGCTGTGTGTTCAAGTGGAACTGAGGCCATTTCTGCATTATGCTGTCGTAGTGCTCTTATTCCACTTTCAGCATCCTGTGGAATTCTGGGCTTGGTAGTTTGGAGAGGCCAAAGAGCTCTCTGGCTGATAATTCTAAAGGCCCCTCCCTAAAATGCAAAGCCCAGGATTCTGTAGGATGCTGAATGTGGAATAAAGGCACCATAACCGTGTAGTATGAAAATTGCGTGAGATTGGATTCCCCCTCCCCTAAAAAACTGTGGGATAATAAATTGTGTGTTTTGCCCCCAGATGACCAAGAGGTCCTCCAAATGAGGTACAATTGGACATTTTCTTCTTTTGAGGGCTTTGGGGATAGGGACAGTCACCTTTTTCAGGTTCAGGATGGATTTTTTTTTCCAGGCAGGAGGTGACTGATCACTTTTTCACCACTTTTGGAGCAAAACAAAACAGAACAAAAAACCCTGACTTGCAGATTTTGGTGTATGTGAGAGAAAGAGAAAGGGAGGGAGGGAGAGAGAGGGGGGACTTCAACTCTCCAGACTTCTGGGTGGAGGGTGATGTACTTCCTCAAACCCTGACAGTTGACACTCTTGATATAAACTAATAGTAAACTTCCATTCTGAGCAAGCAGCCTTACTTAGCCAAGAAGACATAAAGCTGTAAAGTCTTCTTGTGGCATTTTGTTTTTCTGTGTGGTGTAAATTCAATGTGTGCGTGTGTGAATCCAAGTACACCTTGTTGCTTTTAGTCTTTGTTTTTGTTCCATAGCAGTTCTAATTTGTGTTAGCTCTTACAGTGTATTGTTGCATTTTTGTTTGTTATTAGTTGAGTCTTTGGCCGGAATCCTGTTTGTGAATTACTATGGCATCAGTTTGACTTATTTCACTCCAACATGGTTTTTTGATCCTGGCAGTGGTTCCTGGGGATGCCTGTTGCAGCATCTCCAACTACCGGTACAGAAAAACAGCTGGATGCCATTCTCTAATGACAAAGAAAAGGGTTGGGTCTCAGGGGTTGCATCACTTGGAAGCTGGGTTTGGGGTGGGAATTTGCATCAGGAAATGTAGCTGCAGAGATCTCGCAAGTATGTCTCCTTATCCAGGATTCCAGCCTTTTTCTTATGGAAAAACCCCATCCTGTTGCTCTCCAGAGCTTTGCCTATCTGGATTTGCAGGAATATAGTAAATTGATGCATCAGTATATAAGAGCTTTCATTCATGGGAGCCCATCAAGTGTAAACCCCATCAGAGCAACTGGATGATCATCTCAGAGAGAACTAGGTCCAGATGACACTAGGCTAACTAGGCTATAATTGGTATGTACCTCCAACTCTATAAGAAATGAAAAATAACCATCTTACCAGGGAAGGAACAACTGCCCTCTTTACCCTGGGCTTGGACTGAAAGTGGCTCAGTGTTGCTGCTTAGCAGTCCAAGATCTACAGGGTGTATTGGATTTATTTCCCTGAGAGTGTATCCAAGCAGCAGGATCATGGAGGGCAAGTACAAAGTCTGAGAAGGTCTCACAGCACTGTACAGACAAGGGGTAGATGAGAGGAAAGGTCAGAAACAGTCCAAGGTTGCTTACAGTGTCTCCATGTTCACAGTAGCCAAAGAGCAAGTGAATAGTAACTGTAGTTAGTTCAGGACTGTGCAGTTTTCAGCAGAGAGAGAGAGCACGGCATGCTAGAGTTGGTAAAGACATCATTGCCGCTTCTCCTCTAGCCTCAGATTAGAACTTTTAGGCAGGGGCTGCCAGCCAGTGTCCACCAGCAGTATGTTAGTGGTTTCTAGAATAAGTTCTCATAATGGGAGATCCCTGCACACAAGGAATGATTTCTTTGTGACTAATCACCTACTACAGCCAAGCACTTATTTGGGCATGGACGTTACAGCCTAATTCTTTTCCTGAAACTCCCTAATGGATTTGCAGGTACTTCTGCCTCTGAGATAGAAACCCTTTCTTCTAAATGAAATGCACACTGAGCCATCTTGCCTGAGGATACATGTTCCTCCTTAGTCTTAGTTGGTTCAAGAGTTAACATGGCATAGTGGTTTGAGTGTTGGACTACACCTTTGGAGACCAGAGTTCAAATCCCTGCTCAGACATGGAAACCTATTGGGTGACCTTGGGTAAGTCACACTTTCCCAACTTCAGCAAAGGCAAAAATCCTCTGAACACATCATGCCAAGAAAACTCTGTGATACATTTGCCTTGGATTGCCACAAGTTGAAAATGACTTGAAGGCACACAACAACAGGTTCAGTGGATGCTGGAGGTAGAGTGATCTTTTTTTAATAAGGACTTCGCCTGGGAGGGCATAACAACAACAGTGATTTCAACTTTTTGCCTCATCACCATCAGAAAAGGCACTGGGCAAAATTTCTTGCCCAGTGTTGCTAGTCAGATAACCATGTTGCCTATCTACTTATGCCTATCCAAAAATGATGGTGGAAGAGACTGCCAATTGGTATGGCATATTCATATTTTATGGATTAATAAGTCAATAATTCAATTATTATAATTTAAATAAAAAAATCACTTGTCAGATGGTAAACACTATGATACAAGATGAAGATAATGTATAACTTCAAGGTTGAGGTTTAAACCAGACTGGGGAGATCTTCAGCTAGTGGACATCTTAAAGCAGAAGCTTATGCTCTATAAAGAAGGATACATGGCCTCCCATTAGTTGCTAGAAAATAAATAAAATATGTGAGGAATAGGGGGGCCTTCTGAGCAAGTCAAAGAAGAAATCAAAACCATTCGGCTTTGTTCAAACAGCTTCTTGTATTAGCTTCTCTGATTTCTCCTCCTGGTGCTGGTGGCTTCCATGTCAGTAGGATTATGAATCCACTCCAGGTGTTTGGTTTGAACTTGAAATATGCTATCCAAGGTGCTGAACCCAATCCCTTGACTAGGACAAGCAGCTTGGATATCTTCTTTAAAGTTCAGATTAAAATCTGGGCTGGATTTATTATTCCACTAAAATTGAATCAACAAGGTGCCACTGCTTCCTGGGCATGGACAACCTGAGGCCCTTTCACACTACACAATTATAGCACTATGATTTCACTTTAACTCCCATGGCAACATCCTGTGGAATCCTAGGATTCGCACTTTAGGGGTACTTAGAATTCTCAGCCAGAGAACTCTAGTGCCTCCCCAAATCAGAAACCCCAGCATTCTATAGGCTGCAGTCAATAGCAGTGGGTGATATAATAGTGCTATAATTGTATAGTGTGAAAAGGTCCGAGCTTGTCATGTCCAATCATGTCCAAGTGGCAGTGGTGGCTTGTGGCTTGTGAATACATTCCAGATTTTAATCTGAGCTTTAAAGGAACTATCCAAACTGCTGATCCTATTTAAAGCATTGTTAGGATGTGTCTTTTAGTCTTGCTGTTCCTCTCAGTGAAAGCCTGCCACCATGGTTTGTAAGTAAATATATAATTCAGTTTCTAGTTCTCATGTCAGAGTGGAGAAAAGACATGCGGTCAGTTTCTGTTGCAGAAGCAAAGGCTCAGACCTAGTTCAGTTCAGACCTAGTTTGAACTGTTATACCAACACAGATTCTCTTGCACCAATTATGTTAAGCATGCAAGATTCTGCACAAAACTGTGACCCGAGAAGCAGCTAAAAATCTTGAAAGCAGCAGGTCAGTGGAGGTGGGCTTCCAGAATCCTCTGAACTATGCACAGCATCCAACTAAGAGGGCAGCAAACCAATAGCTTCAGCTTTCTTCTTCTGCAAAGGTCTCTGTTGAGAGATGGATAAAGGCTCCCTTTCTTCACAGTTACATTACATCTGAAATACCAATCTGGTCTTTGGTAACAGGATATTAGTAGCTTCGTTGCCTCTGAAATGGAGAAATGCTTTGCAAGTGTACGCCATTGCTGTTAATCCCATGTATGGCGATCAGTTGCAGTGCAGGTGTCTGATTTTCATTAAAATTGCAAATTGGGCTGAATGCTTCATCTGATAACAAAGACATCATTGAAACCATGTGTCTTCTTTCAGAAACAGTGCAGGGTTGGGGGTGGAGCGGGGACAAGACAAAGGATCCTCCAGTATGAGTCCACTTGGGCATGGACACAGCGGAGAATACATCTTAATACTTTGGTCATGGGTGAATAAATATCTTCTAAGGAATGCAAGGCTCTAACAAGCTCGCTGGGCTGCTTTGGAGACAGTTACTGGGGGCGGGAGGGAAAGAGATATGCTACAGCAGGCATAGAAGTCTAGTGGGGAATAAAAGGGGTAACCTCTGAAATGCAACTCCACTGAACAAAATACATTTTCAGGCATGTGAAGAGTATTCACATATTTTCTTGTCTTCCATGACACTTCAAGATACCCCATTTTAAAAAGAAGGAGTGATTACTCCTGCATGACAATTAGAAGAAGCAACCTCCACCGTTTCTCCTGTCAGCAGCAAAAAATAAAATAAAAATATTTAGAAATCTGTAGCAACATTGCAATTTGCACAGAAACATTGCATTTTGAACAAAAACATGGTTTTGCACACAAAAAATTCCCTTGTGAAGTTTTGACAAAAAAAGTTCCCAAATGCAAAATCATTGGAAAATGTGAACAAATTTTTGAAGTTTTGCCTAATGAAGAGGAAACATTAAATAATTGCAAATATTTGCCTCCCTGACATATGGCTGGAATCCTTTTAATGGCACATGCATCCTATATATGCCTATGTGCAAAGGACTCTTGTCTCCCATCTTAAACCATCCTTCTAGGCAACTGCCAAGCAGATTGGGCTGGTGCTGCAGTGGGTGGGAGAAGGGAATGGAGAAAACTGGGCCCCAGGAACGGCTTCATGTTCTTTTGTTAGTGCTTGGGTCCATTTTGTTGATCACTTGCCCATAAAATAGACAAGAGGACGGTAGAAGAATGCCACACTGGCTGGAGGCTTTTAGCTTTTAGGGCTGTTCTGGTTACTTTTGAGAAACAGGAAAACTAAGAGTTTTTAAAAATTAAAATATTATAGTAACTAATTACTTCAGGGGTTTTGGAAATATAATGGTAATTGATTAGTTTAAAAAATAGCACTCCAAGCTCTGATTTCACAAATGTTGTCTTTCCCTCTAGGATACACAAGAATGGCTTTGTGAATTCCAGCCAAGCAACTGTTCAAGTGTATGATGTTTCCAGATGCCCAGCTCTGGATGCAACATGCAACTGTTTTTCTTCTAGAATATGTATCTTCCAGAAAGGTATGGCTGAACTCAATGGAAAAACCAGGAATAGAGATGGTTGCTAACCCATCGCCCCACTGTGCTATTGCTTCTCCTTCTACACAGAAGCAAAGTGACTTCACAGAACAGAAAAACATATCTTGCAACACGCCCCTGCCCCATGTTCGTAACAATACAATATTGTGATATGTGGAATCATCTTGATCCTCTGGTTCTGAAAATAGGTATCACAATTAGAGCAGCTGCAGAATGCATAAATGATAGTATGCATAGATTCAGAGTTTATTTTCACATTGACAGTACTCCAACTTTTTGTGCTTTCTACTCTTCACAATTACCCCAGCTACAAAAAGTAGTTTGGCAGCTAGAAATTTCTGTAGGAAAAAAGGTCCCCGAGAATAATATCTGAATATCTGGGATGCATCATCAGTGGAGATAATGGCTATTTTTTGGAAATAAGACAAAGAGATTTCAATAGAAGTTACTTCTAAGCTAAGGTTACCTAATCATTCTAGTGCAGTTGGAGAACAGGGAACAAAAAGTCGTCCAAACAGAAATGAGGGGAAAAATGAGATTATGTTTTCCCCAGCTTGTCTGGTCTTCGAATTGCTTTTCATATGAATTGTTGGAGTTTCATATTCTTTGCTTTTTTTCTCATCAAGGGAATTCAATAAGTTGAATATGCTATCATATTTTTTCCAGCTCTGTTTCTATTCTATTGAACAGCAATTGAGCAGTGGGATAGGGAGAGGAAATATGAGGTGCCTTGCTTTTTGTCTGGATTAGAAAAGTGACTTGATTTCGCTGGGTGCTTTAAGGCTGTGTTCAATGTAACATCAAAGGTTTTGGAGATACACTGTGTTGTTTTCTCTTTTTTTAAATTTATTTTTATAAAAGGGATATATACACAAAATAATATATACACAAAAACAAAAAGGAATAAACAGTAAACAATAAACAAGAAGAAAATACAAGAATATTAATAGTAGCTAATAGTTGAAAAAGGAAACACATATATTAAAAAATCAAATAAATAGACTAAAACTAAATGTTTAACAGTAATTAAAATGACCTTCCCACATTATGTGGTATCAGTTTTTAATAACTAACATCAATATAGCCCTTCCATCACCAAAAAGAGAAGAGAAAAGATTAAGTTATCAAGTAATAAGCATCTTAATTCATTCTCTTTTTAATTTGATCACCCACATCTGAGACCATTTCTGCACTAGACTGTTATAGTGCTATTATTCTACTTTCAACATCCTATGGAATCCTGGGGTTTGCAGTTTAGGGAGGGGCATGAGCTTACTAGCATTAGGGGATATGGGAAATTAAATGCTGCTAAGATACGAGCCAAACACTGTATTCCATCTCACTGTTTTGATTTTTTTTCTAACACATCCTTAGCACATAATATGCTTAACATTGATGTTAGTTCTAGCAATACGTCATTGATGAAGGTTTTATCTGCAAAGTGATAAATGAATAAAATCAACATCAACATTAGAGTTTCTGTAACTTTGTCTGGAGGTTGTTTGGCTTGATTTGCCTTTTTTTTTTTTTTTTTACAGGAGACTGATCTTATAAGCCTCATTGCAACTGACAAGTCAATGGAGGAACAACTCCTGGTGTGGGGAGATGTTTTGATTATATATTTTGCCTGTTTTAACATATGCCTTTTCAAAATTCTGGCTGACATCCTCCTAGTGAATTATGATGGTATAAGTCATATTATCTGGATGCTATCCTGATGAGTAATCCAAGGAGAAACTGCCCCCTTACACATGTGGTTCCTTATTTCACCTTCAGCACAACAGTGTGTGGGCACAGCTTTACCCACCCCATCTTACAACCAGAATGGACACCAAAACTTTCTCAGAATGGCTAAGAAGTTGCCAGCCACACCGCTCCCCCACTGCTATTGCCTCTGTCCACATAAATGTACCAAGAGAAGATTACTTTTCTCCTACACTGAACAAGATCACTAAGATTTTTAAAGTAGTCTTGAAAGCTTGTTTTGTGTAAAATAAAATGGATGGAAGCCTGCTTTATATAAAATAAAATTTGAAGCTAATGTAACATTCACTAGACGTATATTATATGTGGGATCCTCTTCCTATGGGAGGCTTGATTTAGAAAACCACTGCAATCTACAAAAATTAAGGGAATCTTTTGTCTCAGAATGACTTTTCCAGGCTGTGGGAACTGTAGGCTAACTGTTGGGTGGCTGCTACAGGGTTCAAACATACTATGTACAGCAGCGTGTATCCCACTAAACAAGAAAAATGAGAGGGTCATAATGCACAGGATATCACTTTCCATTCAACACGAGGAAAATCAAAATTTATCATCATCATCACAGTATAATATCACTTTCCATTGAGTATGAAGAATGTGAATCATCATCATCATCCACTTATGTCTCATCTTTTCTCTGATATTGGGACCCAAGATGGCTTACTAAAGTTATGAAAAATATAATTAAAACCAGTTACACAAAGCGAAGTAAAAACATCAGCAATTACTGTTAACATACAATTAAACAATACGTAGAATTATGGCTGTTTAAAATACAGTCATTAAAAAAAAAAATAAACATCAGCAGAACATACCATAAACAGCACAATGTTAAAAGCCCTAGCAGTCAATTCCTGGAAAGCTAGTTGGAACAGAAAAGTTTTCACTTGGAGATAAAATGTCAACAAGGAGTGAACCATCCTAGTCTCACTTCATTCTGTGTGCATAAATCCACTGTTGGGAGAAAGATGGGATATAAAGTCAATCAATCAGTCAATCAATCAATCAATCAATCAATCAATCAGTCAGTCAGTCAATACTAACTGTTTACTTTAGAAAAGTAATCACCAGGGTTGACAGTGTATCTTTTTTTTTTTTACTGTACAGATTACTGTTCAAAAGCACCTGAACATGTTCTTCATGTTAATAATTATGATTCACTACAAACTCAGCTCAGGCAAAGCCCATCGAACAAGTGATGTGAAAAATCTTGACCTGCTGGTTTCCATGTGCCAGTACTGAAAACAAAGGTACAACAAGTAATTTAGGGAGATAAGTTATTCCTCTGTCTTCAAACCAGAGCTTTGTTACCCTAAAAGGTGGGGAACTTTGAGGCCTGTCTGCAGTGTCAGTATCTCTTTATAATTCTGGGGAATTATAGTTCAAAGAAGGTCTACGAGAGGATGGAACAGCAGGATCTTTTACACTACTAACTGTACAGAGGTCTCCTGTTAAAAGTTAAACAGAGTATTTTATTGGGAATGAATACACACACGCAAGAAATCAAGCTGTCTTAGACAGCATACAAGGCTATTGGAGGGAGAGGTGAGAAAGATTGGATAGAGAGAGGTTTTGGGTGGAAGGGGTGATATTTACTGGTCCTGAAGTGGAAGATGGAAGTGGAGTGGCTCAAACAAGAATCTGAGGGTCGCACAAAGAAAAGGGAGTCTGAGGGACCACATGCAGTGTGACACCCAACATATTACAAATAACTGGGGTTGGAGCTCAGGTTTTTTATATCCTGAAGGAGGGTGCATGGACAAAGCAGTAATTGCTTTCCCACAAACTGACAAAGGAGTCCGGAATGGACGGATTGTCTTAACTTTGTATGACAAAACATAGATGGGAGTCCTGACAATCTCTTAATGTCTTGGTTGGGCAAGGTAAATAGCAAAGGTCTCTGTAGGATATGCCCACAGCAGGGGTGCTTGACTGCTTCACCAGGGCAGTTTTGGCTTCTATTGTTTCCAGGAGTACATGTACCTTACAGCCTCTTGAAAGGATCATCCCAAGCCCATCAGCCCTGGGCTTTCCTGTCTAATCCTCTCTGAACTTACGACTTGGCCATGCTGAGGTCATCCTGACCTGGCTATATGCTTACACTCAGTGCTTCTCCAAGCATGCTTTCAACCATAAATACATCAAGTTTATGAAAAATAGCGCACACTTCAAAGTTGCGGTGCTGAGTGTAGTAATAGCTTGGAAAGTTTTTTTAAGAAGTAATTTGTTACATCATTTGTTGTAACAAGTAGTTTGTTACAACAAGTAGTTTGTTACTGAAATAATAATAATAATGATAATGATAATAATTTTTTATTTGTTACCCACCTCTCCCCAAGGCTCAAGGCAGGGTACAGAATAGATGTAGTTAAAAGTCATAGGTAAAATACACGTAGTTAAAATGCACATAGAACAATTAATACAAAAATATACTAGAACTAAAATATATCACAGTTAAAAGTAAAATGAAAATTCAGTTAAAAGTACAATTAAAAATACAATTAAAAGCACAATTAAAACTAGACTGGGTAGGCCTGCTGGAAGAGATAGTACTTTTAAAAATTTGGCCAGCATATTTTGCTGGCGAACCTCTTCTGGCAGGTGGTAGCAATGAAGGAAAGATTTTTAGTTAATGCTGTCATATGCCTTCAAGTTATTTCTGACTTATGGCTAACTAAAGGCAAACCTCTCATGGGGGTTTCTTGGCAAGATTTGTTCAGAGTGATTTTCCATTGCCTTGCTCTGAAGCTGAGAGAGTGTGACTGGTCCACGATCACTCAGTGGGTTTCCATGGCTGAGAAGATATTCAACCCCTGGTCTCCTAGAGTCCTAATCTAACACTCAGGACTATGCTGGCTCCTCCATTTATGGCATGGCAGGTGGGCCTAAATATGCTAAAGGCACCAGGTACCACCTGAACTTGGAAGCTAAGCAGGATCAGCCCTGGGTAGTACTTGAAGGGGAGACTGCCAACAAATACCAGGGGCTTCAGGTTATATTTCAGAGGAAAGGACTGACAAAAGCACTTCTGAGTATTCCCTAAGAAAATCCTATGAAATTCATGGAGTTGCATAAGCTGACAGGTGACTTGAAGGCACATTCACACTTAGGCTGTAATAAAGAGGTGGGATGAAATAATGGAAAACAGGAGCTCTCTTTTCAAGAAACAGTACCATCCATTTCCTGGTCTCCCTCAGAACCCGGGCCAGGGAGCCCCTCCCAAAACTGCAAACCCCAGGATTCCATAGGAAGTTGAAAGTGGAATCATCCCACTATAACAGACTCATGCAGAAATGGCCCCAGTCTCTCAGAATTCTAACTCAGCACTCAAACCATGACATCTCACTGGCTCTCTTAGTTAACATGGCAGTTCTTATTAGTGATGCCACTGAACTTCCAAATTCAGTCAGTCTGTAAGTCAAATGACACATATTTTAAATTTGTTGAATGCATAGCAAGCCGGGACATCAACTGATAACATGTTAATATTTCCGTACTTCATCAGTGAGATTAACTGTTGGTTAATTTATATATTCCGCATACGCACATAACAAACTGTCTACTTCGGCTGTCTTTGTGCAGCTCAGATATTGATTGTGGCAACTTTTCTGAAGAAAATCAAAAGTCTCATATTTTTTTTAACATTCAAGCTGGGATCCCAGCCTCCTCACTTCACAAGTTTCTTTGTTCATTCCCATTGTCCTCTTTACCCCTCTTCACTTTCTTTTCCCATTCCATAGTCAGCATACCTACCAGCATTTCACAAATGAAAAGTGGGACGTGTGTAGCCAAGCAGTGCCGGAGTGTGGTGAAGAGGATGTGGGCAAACAATAAGGCGGCAAAAGATATTAGTGGAGAAGAATGCACAAAACTACTGTTTTAAGCAGAGAAATCCCGAGTTTAGGAAAGTGTTTAGGAGTTTGGGAAAGCCTGAGGAAAGAAAAAAAAGCAAACCCACTGGGAAGAATAAGACTCTGCTTCTACTTCTTCTCCGTCCTGCTGAGTTAATTGAATGCAAACTACTTTTGCACTCTGAAGTAAACTGTGGACCAAGTAAACCATGGACAAAGGAGAGAAGTGGAAGGAAACCAGGACGTTTTAAAAGTAGCTGAAAAAGTGGGACAACAGAGGACTGACTGGGATCATTGGAGTGTATGAGTACATGTTCTTCTGTCCCCCACAACTCAATATCAGAGCCTTGATTCTTTCTCTTTGAGGCTACAGGTCTTCATTCTTTCCTGTTCCCACTTGGTACCTTTGATGTATCAAACCAGTGGTTTTTCTGACAGTCTCATCTCTGCCCTCTTGACACTACCCAGGAGCCTCTTTCACACTACATATTTATTATAGCGTGGTGTCTCTCCAGTTGTCATGGATCCATGCTAAGAAATCTTGGGCTTAGTAGTTTTGTGGGCTAGAGTGCTATAGTGGTTTGAGTGTTGGACAATGACACTGAGGCCATTTCCACACTAGACTGTTATAGCGCTATTATTCCACTTGCAACATCCTATGGAATCCTGGGGTTAGCAGTTTCGGGAGAGGACGCCTGGCCCCTCCCGAAACTGCAAACCCCAGGATTCCATAGGATGTTGCAAGTAGAATAATAGCGCTATAACAGTCTAGTGCAGAAATGGCCTGAAAGACCGGGGTTTGAAACCTCACCTGGCCGGGGAAACCCACTGGGTGACCTTGGTGAAATCACACTCTCTCAGCCTCAGAGGAAAGCAATGACAAACTCCCTCCAAAAGAAATTCTGCCAACCCCCCCAAAAAACCTTGTGATATGTTAATCTTAGGTTTGCCATAAGTCAGAAATGACTTGAAGGCACACAAAACAACAACAATAACATAGAATTCTCTACCAGAGAGCGCTAGTGCTTCACTAAACTACCAATCCCAGGATTCTGCAAGATACAGCCACAAGTCTTGGAGGCTTCTCATTTTTCTTATGCTTTTCCCCTGTATCCTACTGCCCCTTCCATCTCTACTCTCCCCTGAGTTTGTCACATTTTTGCTCAACTAGCAGCTGTGAATTCAGTAAATGCAGCTGGGCTATATAAACATGGCTAGCTGACTCCAGTAGGCTGGAAAAATTGGCACCTACTCTGTCTTCAAATCTGGGAAGAAGAGGAACAGTAGACCCTGTTAGTGCTACATTTTTGGGGAGCAGGTGGTAGCCCTGGGACAAAACATATTTTCTAATTGTCTTGATTTGGCAGGGGAAGTCCTGATTAGTCATCCCACTTTTTAGCTGCTTTAAAATTGTCCTAGTTTCTCTCTCCTCCTCCCACTTTCCTCCTTGGTCTTCAGTTTACTCCAGTTGGTGAAAACTGAGTTCAAAGTGCAAAAGTAATTTGCACTCATTTAACTCAGTACAGGGAGAGGATGATAGCAAAATCTTGCTCTTCTCAGTAGACTCAGGCAGAAGCAAACTGCTGCAGCTTGTCCTAACTTGCATATTCTTCCTCCTCAACAATTTTTGCCATTCTTTTGAACCTCCTTTACCTCCAAGAGTCCACTCCCTTGCAGAGGTCAGAAACAGTTGTTTTTCTGGACTACAGATTCCAAAGCATCTCAGCCAGTGGGCAATTGGTTAAGAGAACTCTGGAAGCTACAGTCTATAGCTCTACCTCTTTGTCATTGCTACTACTGCCTATTTGCTTGCCGTCTTGCTCTGGCCCCATCCACATAAGTGCTCACAAAGAAGGCAAATGTGGCTGTTTCTTCTCTGCTTGTGATTGCATGGACACCTGAAGAGTGCCACTGAACAGCCTGCAACAGCAAGGCAAAGGGAAGGAAGCAAGGCCACAAGACTCTGGTAATCTTTTGACCGATTGATGAGCTTCGCTTGATGCTTGATGAAACCAGCTAATGAGTCTAACCCTGAACATATAAAGTGAATGATGCAGGCTTTCCCTCAACCTCTCTCCTCTTTAGGTGAACCTGGGAATCATGAGAGCTTCTAAATATTCTTGGACTGCAGCTCCCAGCATTCCTCAGCATTGGCTATGCTATCTAGGGCTGCTGGGATAGGGTTGCCAGAGTGAAAACTGTAGATGGTTCCTATATAGGAGAGGGAATTTCAGCCTTTTGGTTGGTGTTACTTGTTACCTGGCTGTGTGATGGGGAATACTTGCTGAACTTCCCTCTCTTCTACACAGTGATTAAGGGACAAGAACCTTCTCCAGTTTTCAGTCTCGCAACCCTATGTTGTGGGATACAGTCCAACCTCATCTTCCAGTAGGGCTGCATGATTCCAAGCCCTGCTTTGGCCTGAGGGCCAAATTCAATTCCAGAGGAGTTTTTTGGGGGGTTCTATTCCTAAATCAAAGGTGAAAAAGATGGGATCAAAAATACCAGGTTATTTTAGCTCTAAAATCCTTACTACCAGGAACTAAGTCTCAGGAGAGGTGATTGAAACCTGTACGAAGTTGGGAAATCATCAAAAGATGGCATCGTGGAAGAAGGGGGCTTGCCCATCTGGGGAACCCAAGAAGACCTCAAGGCCGGAGGTGCCTTCTTCCTAGAGTATAAGGCTAGCATGGACAGAGGTTGCATGTTTCTATGAGTCATCCTGTGGAGTTTAGGCTAAAGTTTATATGAGCCAATCAATCTGTTACAGCTCTGATTTGGTTTCTCATTTTCATCCCACAGACTCACCTTTATGAGGACCAGGGGGTCTGAAATGAATCATGCTCCTGCTTTTATGAGACACATCCCTTAATTGCAACCACCTCTTTCCTTCTGCCTATCCTGGGCTTGAAAGTCTAGCTTGTGGTCAGGACACAGGGCTGGGGATGTGAGGAGTGAATGAAGCAGCTGTGTGAGTAAAATTTCACACATGGCTGCTTGGAGAAACTCAAACAAGATAAACATGATTTGGTAAGAATTCAAACATGACACTGGCTGCATTATTTGGGAAGACAACAGTTGCATAATGCTGTGAAACACAGCTGGGCACAAGCCAACAGTGACAATCGTCTTCTTCCACCTACAGAAAAGGTGCACGCAGGTAAAGCACTTTCTTTTTCTCTGAACAGTTGGGCATGCATTCCATTCTTTGCTGAGCATCTGAATCAAAATTCATCCCTTTTTCCACCTGTTGAGTCTCAGAAGTCACCACCAAATAAACACTTTAAACATTTTCTAAGTAATGCCTCCTGATTTATGGCCCGTGTTTATTAAATCTAATCTAAATGAAACCTGCCAGGATCATTCTATCTGGGCTGAACTTCTCTCCCCGTCCTCCTTCTCCCTCTCTGCTCCCCCCGCCCCAGATAACCGTGCGCAGCATGAAAATCCGATTTAGAACAAGATTACAGCAGCATAATCTCATTAAGAATGACGGGCTCCACTGGCCCTTTCTTCTTCTCTAGACCCATCACTTTTCTGGTTCCTTGGGAGCTGTAGAAAAATCAGGGCTGTGATGAATGGTGAACCACGGAGGTTCAGCTCTGATACAACTGTCTGCAACCCTGAGATGGTTTTGGCAACGGTTCATGTTGGTTTGTGCAAGCGGAAATACTTCAGTGGAATGAGCCTAAAAGGGACGCCAGTCTAACACACCTGTTCCTTGGCCATGGATGTAGGAAAGGAATGAGAAAATGGACAAAGATCCTTGCAACAGTGGCATTATTTATGCATTTGTAACATTTCTATCCTGCTTTTCTTCCAATCAACTCAAGACGGTACAAATGATTCCCTTCCTCCTAATTTTTGTCCACACAACAACCTTGTAAGGTAGGTCAGATTAAGGCCATTTCAACACTACACTGTTATAGTGATATTATTCCTATTATTACTATGGAATCCTGGGGTTTGCAGTTTAGGGTGGGGCATTTAGAATTCTCAACCAGAGAGCTCTTTGGCCTCAAGTAAACTACAAACCCCAGAATTCCACAGGATGTTGAAAGTGGAATAACAGCACTATAGCCATTTCTGTACTAGCCTGTTATAGCTCTGTTATTCTACTTTCAACATCCTATGGAATCCTGGGGTTTGCAGTTTAGGGAGGGGCCTCAAAGGCAGTGCTCTTGTCCTGAGTTTTCTCTCCCTCACCAGGGAGGCCAGGCCCTGAGAAATCTAGAGCAGAGTGAGGGTGTTAACCAAGATTAGAGACACATGAAAGAAAGGATACCAAAGAGGAGAAATAAGACTAAATGGAGTGGTCACAGATAAAAACCTGTGAAGCAGCGAGGCTAAGAACCTAAGAGGGAAGGAGAATGGAGAAAGGAGAGCACACAAGAGAGTAGAGAAGGACAGCAGTGAGAAAACACATGATAGTAGTAGAATCAGCTGAGATGGAGGAGAATCTGAATTAAATCTGCCTGGGGGGCAATGGAGTTGGAGAAAATATGTTTTTGTGGGGAGGGGGCACAACTGCCAGGGAGAAATGGGAAGGGGAAAGGAATTCAAAGGTAACTTGACCAGAAAGTCAGGGATAATTTCATATGTAATACTGTTTATAATTCATTTCCAGTATTTCAGTAAGTGTATTTCTAGCCTGAAACAAAACATCTGTCCCTTACAGTGGGAAACTGCTAGCAGTTCTGGAAGTTTTCGCTGTTGCAGTCCTCTCACTGTGCCTTATGGCCAGTCTTGGGAACATGAAGCAGGCCTCAATGTATAGAAATATATGAAGCATCCAGATTGTACATCATCTTGATCATGGGAATGTTGCCCACCAACATCATCTTGCTAGATTTTATTCTCAGTTCTGGAGCCATGCTTTGGTGAGTGTGTAGGTGACAGGTTTCTGACACAGAAGATCCATGTGAGTGAGATGCCCCTCTGTTGGTTCAGGTAGGTTCTCTGATTTACCTATGTGATATATCCATGCCCCTTGCTGAAAACCGATAGGATTCAATTGTCTTGCTTGATGAGCAAGTGCCCCCATACACTCTTCCATAAACATGTCAAAGGAAAACTGGTGCGACAAATTTGATTATGTATTCCTGCACAACAGGGGATTGGACTGGATGGCCTGTTATCCCCAAATGTGGGTGACTCTGGGGTCCACTTGCAATGCCAGCATCTCCTTAGAAGGTGGAGAATTATAGCTCAAAATAGGCCTCTCTGGGGGAGGGGGTTAGCTATGGTACATTTTCACCTTTGTATACCGTCACTAACTGTGGGACTTTGGTTGGAAGTTAAAAAAATGTTTTATTGAGGGAATTTGCAAGCACACAAAAATCAAGCAGTCTCACAAACCATACAAGGCTAGTGAAGGGAAAGGAGAGAAAAGTTGGATAGCAGGAGATTTTGGGGTGATGTGGGTGATAATTACTGTTCCAGAAGCAGAAGATCAAGGTGAACCGTGGCTCACACTGGGGGTCTGAGGGTAATACGACAAGCAGGAATTTGAGGGTTCTCACACAGCGTAACAGACCAACATGAATCCAAGGTGCTATGAGCTGCTGAACTCAGAGCCAAGGCTTAAGTACCCTGTTTCCCATCCTGAAAGGGAATGTGTTAATTGCTGTCTGGCAGAGCAAATAAAGGAGTCCAGAGTGGAGTAATGGTCAACTTCAGGTATCAAAAGATTGGTGGAGGTCATGATAGTTTCTTAATGTCTTGACAGATGAGTGGACAAAGGGGAGTTTCCGTGGGAAGAGGTTACAGGATGTTGATCATTGGTTGCTTTATCAGAGCAGTCTTGCTTGCTATTGTCTTCTGAGTTTGTGTAGTTGAGAGGATTATCTCAAACCTGTTAAATTGGGCTCTCCAGCTAATCCTCTTGAATTTATGACCCGACCATACTGAGGTCATCCATCCTAGCAGGAGGTTTACAGCCAGCATCCTTTTTCCACATGTGTTCCAGCCATAAGTGTATGGTATTTATATGAAAGAAGACATTTGCCAATTAAATTATATTTCTTGCCAATTGTACTGCATCACGGAATGGGGGTGTACAGCATGATAACAGGTCTTTGTGGTCTCTTTCAACTCTGCAATTCTAACCTATATGAGATTTTTCAGTATATTTGTTCAGTGTGAAATCTTTGTTGCACAATGTGTCCTGAAGTGTGACAAGCAGCTTTGGGAGTTGTGGGCAAACTCTGAACTCATGCTCAGTTTTGTGGACACAGATTTTTAAAGGTTGGATGAAGCCACTCTGAAAGTGTTCTGTTTAGAATGTGTCAGTGTGAAACAGATGGTTTGAATGCTTTGATCCAAAGAATGATCCTGATAAGAAACATACTGTGACATCCAAGAAGAAGTTTGATTCCCACAGTTTCCTAAAGGGTACCTATTTTTTTTAAAAAAAAAAAAAGGCAAGAAAAATCACCAAACTGGGAAAAGCATCAGATTTATTTGTTGTATGTTGATTTCCTGATATGGATTTTTTAAAAAGCATCACTCAGTATCTTAAAAATTAACTAAACACTTTGGTGCCACCTACTGGAAGAAACAAGTTTTCTCAGTCTATGAGACAAGGTAGTATTTGATGATGATCATTTGAGTGAAACTAAGGCAATTTCTGCACTAGATTGTTATAGTGCTATTATTCCATTTTCAACATCCTATGGAATCCCAGGTCTGCAGTTTAGGGAGGGGCCTTTGAGACCTCTCCCTAAATTGCAAACCCCAAGATTCAATAGGATGTTGAAAGTGGTATAATAGCACTATAATAGTCTAGTGGAGAAATGGCCTAAGACAAGTTAAAAAAAAAACCTGCACAGGGCTTTATCTGAATATATTTTTCTGGAACAACCAAAGCTGTAGATTATGTGAAAGAAAATGTTATCGCATCTGCCAGTATATGATGTGAAGGCTCAGTGGAGCACACAAGAGACTTCCATGCTGCTGGAGGTTTGTATGACTTTAACAGCACAGCAATATTTTAGAGAAAATCAAACAACAACAGCAACAACAACAACAACAACAACAACAATAAATAATCATCTAATTCATTCAAAGTACTATTAGGTGCTCTTCAGCCTCAGTTCCCTATAATAATATATATTAAAAAATTAAATTGCAGCATGAATGGACAAATTTTTAAGAAGTGTTTATATTGCACCAAAAAGAATAATGTGAGATGAATCTGTCTGGAAAAACATCCACAAACAAGCTTCTACAAGTGAAAGGCCCTTCAAATGGTGTCGTGAGACAGAGCCATGATCTATGACATCAAGTGTAACAGCCAGGCAACATAATGCTAGAAAAAGTATTCTTTCAGCTACTCCGGTCCCAGGTCACTTAGGGGTTTATATGTTAAACCATAACTTTTGACTGTTCTCTAAACAAAAACAAACAAACAAAGAAAAAAAGGTGTTGTTTGCCAAAGAGACAGATTGTCCATCTCATCACAGGGGATTTTTTTAAAAATCAGTTTAAGCATAACAGAACAATACAGGAATAGCACATATGAGATGTTTTTACTTTCCATTCTCCTGTCCTGCACTCTCAGTGTCTAAATCCACTCTCTGCTGATCTTGCTTCAGCCCTGCCTTTCATCACCAACTCTATTGAACCCATGCCTTGCTTGTGGGATTCCCACAGGGATATGTTTGCCCCTGTGGGAACAGAAAGAAAGACTAGATAAGTCTTTGGTGTCATCTAGCAGGACTGTGTTGATAGTATCAAAAAACCCCAAAGAGAGTGCTTTCTGCCACAGGGTACTTTGTACTACAGTAGTTACTCAGATATGCTTGGATGGAGAGATCCTGATTCAGATCCCTAATGATCAGACACTGAATTGATTCCCTACATCTGAGATACATCAGTGTGAAGGAGCTGGATTCTTCCATGTCAGTGGTGCACCAAGTCCATTTTGGATTTTGTTTCAGACTTTAGAGAAGTGGTACAAGCTGCCGAAGCTATTTTGGAGATAGGATTCAGTACCTTGGGTAGCTACTTTAATGTCTGGAACATAACCCAAAGCAGATTCACTATACTTGGAAGTCACCAGCAGGAAAGATGCTCAAGCACATAATATGAACACCAACAGTCTTGATACCCATGCAGTGATAGGGTTTCAAACAAAGCACTCAAAGAGTGCAGCTCAGAGATTGGGCCCAGGATGACTCTGAACAAAAGATTTCCTCCAACTTTGAACAGAAGGTTCAGGGAGGCCTCTCCCCTCCTGATAAATTTTGCATCCACTGTGCATATACACAGGTGTTTGTTTGAAAAAAAGCAACTAAAAACATTGTTACAACTTGAATCTTAACAGGACACCATAAAATTGGAGTTGATTTAATAAAATTTAAAGCAACTATTGAAAACATAAGTTTACACAAAGTATCTAATATTTTGGCTTACACTTTCCTCAGTGATGTCCATTGGAATGGGAGAGATAAACAGCATCCTGCAGCAATTATAGAATTCCCCGGAGTGTAGGCATGGAGTTCAGCAGATGGCAGTGGAAACAAGAGTGGATTTGTCTTCTAAATTGGTATCAGGGCTGTAGACTGATAAGTTTTCTCTTTTCTCAAGCATGGTTGGATCACAATGTTCTTATTTTGGAAATACAGCCATGTTGGAAAGGCTGTGTCCCATAGAATTAAAACTTTTCAGCACCAGGTTGTTCCAGCTGTTTGGTGGTGATTAACAGTTTCTGAACCTTGTGTGAGTTGCATGTCACATCTGGGGTGCTGGCATTCATTTGCATATACAACACTGGTAGAACTGCAAGTCATGTTTTGTTTAATATGGTAGATTTTGCCTGTGCTTCTGCTTTTAAAAGTTGTTATCATGCAGATATGTGATGCAGCACCTGGATGCACAGTGATGGGATCCAGGATTTTCAGTTGACCTTTTCATTGCAACTCTCACCAGTGGTTTCTTCAGAGTAGGTGGCTGACAGAAAACAATGACAGGTAGCTTATTAATAGCTTCAGCAAGATATAATAAGCTAGCTATGAAGAGGTAGCTTTCTTTGATTGCCATCTGAAATTTGGGAGATAATAGGTAGCAATCTGATGCAAAAGGCACATTGCTGTCCCTATTTATATATACAAGATGATGTCAAGAATATTTTGGGTTAGCAATTTTAGTATTTGACCTCACTGCACTGGAAGGTAGTAGAGGCACTTTAGGACCAGATGGCTTTTTTTTCTCTCTACCAGGGTTTTTGATTGACAATTTTTGAGGTAGCTTCACAGGTTAGTCTTCTGGAGTAAGTTTGGTGATGATGTGGCAGTTATATAGTCTTTTTGAGTTCCCTACTTCTAGGGAAACATTCTTTTTAATCAACTCAAGGAAGAACTACATATGCTGGGTGTTTCCTTCTTCTCCTTTGCAGCATTCCAGAGCTTCAACCAAATTTCTAGGAGCTGTGCGTTTTGGAACAACAAAAACAATAAAAGATTCTTAAGTGTTAGGGCCATGATCAAAGAATCTATATCACACAACTCATGTGAAGAGAAAGCTGGTACACCTGAATCCATGCTCCTATGTAATACCACACTTGGAGAGTATTGGTTGAAAGTGGCTATAGAATAGTCCAGTGATCACTCAGTAATAGCCATCACTCGGTAATAGCAAATCTCTGGCTTCTGAGCATTCATGAACTCCAGGGACTTTTCTTCTATACATGAGGTAGTAGGAAGGATATGGAGTTGTATAAATTTGTTGACCATCCACAATGGAAGGTTCTTTGGCCCAGTGCAGGTTTGCATCAGCAGAATGGGGAGAGAGACATTTCTCAGTTCCTTTCTACGGCCCTCATAACTGTTCCAAATCTGCTCTGGGGGTTTAGGAGACCCTTTGTAATGGCTTGGAAGATGGCACTGAGGGCTGCAGGAGGAATCACTAAGCATCACCTCACTCTATTCCACTGTTGGAGACTTTCATTGGATTAAAGAGCCTTCCATTAGCAGACGGACACCAGCTAGATCTCTCTTTGGCAATAATGATAAGGTTGTTTTTATGGTTAGAGGCCTATCACTGGATTTCTGCAAGTTCTCCAGATGTTGCCAGACTGCAGCTCTTGGTAGCCCTAGCCAGCATAGCCAACGGTGAGTAATGCAGAGAGTTCCAGTTCAACAAATGCCCGGAGAGCCACACATTCCCACCCCTAGTCTAAATCCAGTTATTGGTTTCAACAATTGTAGACCCATTGAATCAATAGGAATCTGGCGAATCAGCATTCATGTAAGTTATGTGTTTCTGTGGGTCTGTATTTCCTGAGGCCAACAACTGGATTCAGGTCATTGTAATCAGAATCATGAGTATGTGATTTTTGACCTTTGGTGTTTGGGAACAACTGGAGTATTTTGTCATGAAAAATATGGGATCATGCTACTCTCTTTAAAGCTGCCAATATTGTTCATGCCAGGAACCATGGTTTAATGGAAGGAATGCAAGTTAATTAATAATAATTAGTAACTGACAGAGATGAAGACAAACTAACCTATTTGTCTGAGCTGCATCTAATCATGTACAGGCTTTCTCCTAAATCAAACACAGGAATTGCAGTGAAGGACCCAGTATGAGGAAGCGTTTTGAGCTTCTTGTCCTAAAAAAGTGGCTCAACAGTGTTTTGGCCAGGCAGGACTCTGTGCCAGAGCCTGGAAATCTTACCTTTTGGACTACAACTTCCAGCATAGCTACAATCCATGCTGAGTGGTGGGTTTTGCAGTCCCAAAAAATAATGTTTTGCTGGCTTTGCTCTGGACTCCACACAGAATGTACACCAATAGGGTATAGTATTTGTTGCCTCAGTCTATGAATGCCCACAAAGATATCATATCTTCCAGAAATCTCCTTTCAACAGTAATCTGAGCCTGCAAAGATTGCTCTGAACACTCTACTACCTGTGAAAGAAGTAGTAAAACACAATATATGCAGTTTGAGACTATTCAGTAGACTATCGGCAATTTGATAAGAGGGCCAGTCATAAGTTGGTTAAAGGATAGTGTACTTAGCAAACAGACGGAGGCAACTGTGTTTCCACAAAGACTTGCTCCTATTTAATTTTAAGGCAGCGCTCTAGTTTTCTTCAAGGTTATCTTAGATAACATAGGTGTAAGGACCATTTTAAGTCTTTCCATTCCTCAATTATATATTTAAAAAGGGCATCAGATAGTTTAACTTCATTGATAGGACAGAATTTAATCCACCAGTCTTTTACTAAACTAGGAACCACAAGATTAAGAATACAAAAGGTTAATTTGTAATTGACTAGAACAGGGGTGTGCATCCAAAAACCTCAGCTGTTCTTACACTACAACTCCTTTTACTCCCAACCAGTATGGTCAGTGCTGAAGAATGATGGCAGCTGCAGTCTAACAACATGCCAGAAGGCCATAGTTGACTTAGATTCTTAGAAGGAAGGAGTGTGATGGGATATATCTCTGCCCTCTTCTCTCTGCTTCAGACTACATCTGATTATTCCAAAAGGGAATAGGGTTTACATTCTTGATCATTCATGATCAACACACCAGCCTTTTTCATAGCGCAGAATTATATCACTTTGTTTCCACTTTTAACTGCCATGGCTGCCTCCTATGGAATCCTGGGATTTGTGGATTTGTGAGACTAGAGCTCTGTGGAATGAGACTATAGGATGTAGCCATGGCAATTAATGTAGGATTGAAATCCTATAATAATGTAGTGTGAAAGAGACCACTCATTCCATACAGGTTCACATCAGGACTATCAGATTCTTGAGAATAGCTGTAATGGCAGACATACAGATATCTGAAATAGCAACTTCTTATTCTTACTGTCTTTCCTGCAAAGCAACAACAGGAGAGGACTGCATGTATTCTCTCAGTCAGCAGTGGAAATGTTGAATCCCAACATAGCTGGCCAGTGTCCTCTAGGAGAGATGCACATCCTGTTAGTGACATAAACAGGTATAAGGCCACCTTATGCCTGTGTATGTCTTTGTTTTGTCCTTGTGGAGATTGGTGTTCCCTTCCACCCTCTACAGTGACCAAAGTTTCTCCTGGATTAACCACTGAAACACTATGGCTCTTCTGTGGATGTTCCATGGCTGGTGGAGAATAGAGGGGATTGGAGAAGTGTCTGGCTATGTGTCTGTAGCCAGACACAGGCTGATGGCATCATCCTCTGAGATCTGCTGGAGTCCTCTGAAAGTAGGTGATGTCATCTGTTTGCATCTGGCTATGGGAAAACAGCCAGTTGCTTCTCCAGTCCTGCCCCCACCAGCTATAGAATAGTGATGAGGGAGTTGCAACAGCTAAAAGGTGAGTTGCAGGGGCTTTATGGAGGATGAAAGAGAATACCATCTCTGCAACAACCAGAAGAAGAAGGAGAAGCAGCAGCAAACAGCATTCCACAACTCACATTGCATAGTATTCAATGATAGTCAACGTGACACAAAAAAAAATATATCACAAGCACATCTCTCCATTGTTGGAAGTAAATAACAATAATACATTTTTTTATTTAAATTTAAAAAAAAAATCTCAGCCGCTTTTTCATTACACCCTAAATCATTCCCTCTGGGGCAACTTTTGAACTTAAAAAACAAACAACGGAAATGTTTGTTTTTAAAAATAAATCCCAGGCCATAATTGCTTAAATGTAAAATCATACAAAGGGCGTTTCTATAACTGTACAAACAACGTATTAAACTTTTGAACATGGGAAACAGTACTTCCAGACAGACAGATGTTTTTAGCTCAGAGTTATTTATTAAAATTTCCTGGAACACAGAGCAACATCTGACTTTAAAGAAACAAGACAACTTAAACGAACAAGCATTTTTCTTTTTGGTTGCAGTATAGGCCTGAAATAGTCCTAGCCTCTGAGGAGGCAAAAGAAGGTTCTCCATGCTTGTGGCTCCTACTGTTGAAATGAACACTTTCCCCTCTCTATCTCCTACAATACAGGCTAGCACTGAGGTTTTGTGGCATTACCACTGAAAAAGGCAGTACCTAACAAAAGGATAACAAAATGGTGCAATATGCCTGCAATATGTCTAGAGAGACTAAATCAGCAACAGAATCTGTGGTTACTGTAGGGACAGGTACATGTGGTGTTCAGAGACAGAACATGGAATAGAGTCAGATGCACCCCACAGGGCCACTCTGCTTCCATTGCCAGTTGCCCTAGCACTGCAGGATGGATGGGAAACACCTTGTGGCTTTATCCACTGCAGGGCCAGCTGATGCACCCATTGCTTTGAAGTCAGTAAATCCAATTTGTGTTTGGGGCTGCTCATCTCTCTGCTACTCCAGGTTGTAAGGGAGCTCCCCCAGTGCCAAGCACCTGTCAGGAATAGGGTTTATCTTATGGGTGGCTCCCATAGAAACTGGAGTAGCTGTGGGAAGAGTGGCTGAAAACCTGAGAGTAGATTTGCCACTTATCCAGCAATGGATCTACCAGTGAGCCCTGATCCTTTGGCCAAAGGAGTATGGGCTGCTGGGCTTTGCATGTACATGGTATTTTTTCAATGTGTGTGGATGCAGGTACACATGCATGCAAATACATCCATAGTGTTGGTCTCACCATTAGATAAAGCAAGGAACTGCCTCAAGCAGACATATTAGGAAGTAGTGGTACCACCTCTCTAGTGTTCCTCCTGAGCTCCTCCCCCTGAGTTCTACTTGATCTGTCCCAGAGACTCTACATGAGCCTGCGGTTTTGGCATCCCATCATCAGGCAGGATTCAGCTAACAATGAAGTCAGTTTGTGGAGCAGGAAGAAGGACATCTTGTACCTTGCCTTGTACCTTAATCGGGGCAGCCATGTGTGTGAGTGTGTATGTGTGTGCTACTGGAATCTGTTTTAAGTTGCCATGAGCATTCTTAAAAGAAGAGGTATAGATTTTCAGATAATTAAGCCAAAGCTATTGTAGTTTGGATGTACCGTGAGACAAAGTGATTCACTAGAACATACGATCATGTTTGGTAAGGTGGAACACCGTAGAAAAAGAAGGAGACCACAGGACAGGTGAGTTGATTCAGTCAAGGAAGGCACGGGACTGAGTTTGGAAGACATGAGCAGGACAGTTGATGACTGGGGTTCCTGGAGATCTCTCATTCGTAGGGTCACCATAGTCAAAGTTGATTTGATAGCAAATAATAACAACCAATAGATTTTCAAAGCAAGTACATATCCACAAACTTCCCTTGTCAAACTCAGCCCAAGACACTTCGCTGCTTAATGCAAAGAACAAGATGGCTTCCTCTCTCATTCCATGCACAGAAACTGACTTTTTCTGCTGTCAATGGGATGGCTTATTCCACAGCACCCAAGGGAAGCTTGCCAATGTAAGAGGTGCAGGATAAGCAGCTCTTAACATCTCACAGTTGCTCCTCATGTACTTTTCCTCTGCTTCCTGAGGCAACTGCCTCATTCTACCTAAGGATAGGTTCAGCCCTGCACTTAGCCCTATACACATATATACCTATGAACTAATTCCTATCAGTAAGAACAGTTTAGTGCTCAGGGACACTCACAAGGAAGGCTGCAGCATTGTCTTCAAAGATTTTCAAACCAGCGATGGATATGCAGAATTCACTGAAGATGCTTTCAGATTAGGAGATATTTTCTCAAGACGGGGCACATCAGGAATGCCCCCTGTATACCAGTCAAGTCTCTTGCTTGCAGATAACCTCAATAAAAATAATCATGAGAATGTTCAGATAAGGAACATAATAAAAAAAACAACCAAAGATGTCACTCTTTATAGTTGGATCTGGAGGAAGCTACTCCCAGAAATTCAACATAGGTAAACTAAGTTTTGTATCTCGGTTAAAAATCCCTGCATTAGTATTCTGCTTCTTCATATTTTCAAAGGAAAAAGAGATGCTCTAAATAATAGTCTTCCAATTAACAACATAAATCAGGAAAGTGAGTGAGTTCTAAAACACTTGCTACAGGCGCAAGGCAATGGCTATGAATTTGATAAAGAGCATACATTCACATTTTTGGTATCCATTTGGTGTGTACAACTTCACAGCTGTAAGTGCTCTCAAGGCAAGATGACAACCAAGTCCCAGAGGCTGCCTGAGCAATGCAGAGGCCTCCAGAAAGACAGGCCCATTTTAAACAATTTGTTCCTAATTGAAAAAGGTCACATGAGGCAGGCTTTACAAAAGTTTACATAACAAAGCACAATTCTGTTCAATCAGATGATTAATTCCTGTCATTACACATCAAACAAAAACACTTACAAAACATTATTGTCTCTGCTCACATTGCATGGCTAGAGTGCTTCCCCAGTTTCATTTTCAATCACTGACTCCTTTGACAGAGACTTAATTTTCTGGCATTAATTCAGGCTGAGGAATTTGTGAATGGGAACTGAGTAGGCTGGCTTCGAACGTGTGAGATATGTTGCACTAGCGCGGTGGCAGGAAAAAGACAACAGCGCTTTAGAAGGCTCTGAGGACTTTCGAAGGACTATCGCTTTGTAAAGGAAAATGGCTGGAGCAGACAAAGCAGTGATTGTTTGCCCCTTTTTGAGACAAGGGGCCATTGTGAAGGATCACCATGTGAAAATGACAGATTATTTCTTCAAAATGGTTTGGGCCATTCCAAGTCTTGTTGCCATAGCCAGAGTCATATATTCTGTGTACCTGTCTGTGCTATCATGGAAGGAACCTTTTTAGAATTTGTATCGCTGTGAAGGAACAGCATGGTCTGGGAAAATATGGTGGCATGAACACATGGTGACTTTCCACCATGTAACATGGAATGTGGCTTAGAAAGGAAAGTAACTTCCTTCTCCAGGAAACCAGTTCTGAAGACTGCATACCATGTGCTGATCTTCAGCCATGTGTGCTCCAGAAGGAGACATGTGCATATCCAATCTTCTTAGTTAGAGACACTGCACCTTGCCCTAGTCTTTTCTTTGAGAAATGTCAAAAGATTCCTTACTCGAAGGATTAATCTGTCCTTCATCACAAGCCATGAAAGAGCCTGTCTTTTCACTACCTGGTAATCCTTCTCCTCTGGCACTAACAGAGCAGTTCATTTTGCACACAAAGCAAGGGTGAACAGCAACAAAGAAAATACAAATAGAATAATATTGCAGTTAAAACAGAATGATATTGCAGGTCTCTTTCTCTGGTTCTGTGGAAGGTTACTAGGCTCACAGCTATTTTAACATGCCTCCATAGTTTGCGGCAATCAAGCCATCTTTCTCTATCACACATCAGTGTCAACCAAACAGAAAATCATATGGTAACATCCTTTCTAAGGAATACCATTCAGCCTAGAGGGAGACAACTGAGGCCCTTTCCGCACCTTACTGTCTTCCGGCACTGGGGTGCGGGGATTGCGTGAGCAGCCTCTGGCTCTTGCATCCGGGGTCCTTCAGCTCTGCATGAGCTGCCTGCTCATGCGAGAGCCCCACTTCTTCCTTCCACAGCGCAGCCTGGGAGTTCCCAGGCTGCACTGGGGCAGGAAGTGCGACCGCCGTGGCTCCAGAGGCTCTGCACGCCAGGTAAGTGAGCATGGGGCCTGGGAGCAAAGCGTGATCGTGCACCATTTTTGGCTTCTAGTTGAAAATGAAAAGGTGTGTGATCGGCGTCTGCCGGCCTATGGAGTGTCATGCAATTGTGAGTGTGTTGTGCTGATCGCTCATCACAATCGTGCAGTGCTCCAGGCCCTCTTTTGCATGGAAAATGCTGTGCGAAAAGGGCCTGAGTAGCTCTGCTTTGCAAGGCACACACAGAGAGATAGACATCAGAAAAAAGAGCTAGATTAGAACTTTTTCTCTGATATTTAGGGTTGCCAGTTGCCTTTGGTGGGAAGAGAGCAAGACAGGAACACTCCCCTCGGCACCAGAGTGGCTTCCTGAGGAAGAAAGCATGAGGGACACACCTCTACCTTCCTTCTGCAGTGCGGCCAGGCTCTTTCCATGCTGTGCTGGGGCAGGAAGCAGTTCCATCGAGCTTCGGGGCCTTCTGCAGGGCAAGTAAATGTGGGACCATTGTGCAATCTGGGGTCATTGATGGAGAAACTCCATCAATGATTTAATCTGCAATTGTGTCACATAGTGACGTGAGAAGGACAGGACCGCAACAACATCTTGTGGAAGCATCATTGAGGTCCCACTCCTATCATGTCCCCATGATGGGATGCCATGTCCACATGGAAAGGGCCAATGATCTCCAGTCGCACAATGTTCCCCACTAAACTGCCCTGCGGAAGGCCCAAAAGCATGATGGAGGCAATTTCTGCCCCAGCACACCATGGGAAAGAGACTGGATGTGTTGTGGAAGGAAGAGGCATGTTGCTCATGCTCCCTTCCACAGGGAGCCAGTCCAATGTGGAGGGGAGCATTCCCGTAGCACTCCTTTCCTGCCAAAAGTGCTGCTGGGATTTTGACTGCAGGGCAATGAGATAAGGTATGGTGCAGAGAGGGCCTAAGACAGAAATCTTAACTAAAGGGTTTGTTCCTACCTAGGGAGATGCGATAAGGAAAACTTAATTTAGCCTACTTACTTCTAGCCAGAAGGTAGATGCAGAGCAGAACAGAACAGATTATGAGTCCTTGTACAACAAACCTTGGGAGGAAAGGAGGAAGATAACTAACTAGATACACAGAGATTTCTTTTCAAGATGCAACAAATCAAATAATCCTTGCAAATTGTAGCAAAAAGCTGCTCCTCTAGCTAATCTCTTGCCAACAGCTGAACCCACCAAACCTGGAAAATGTGTACTCTTATGTCCTGAGAAAGAACTGGCAAACCACTTCTGGGTATTTCTTGCCTAAGAAAACACTATAAAATTCATGGGTTTGCCATGAGTCGACAGTTGAATGGAAGGCACATACACACACGCTCCTGCCTTGAACACTGGGGACTCAAGGTCAGTCCTACCAATAGTGCTGTTTTTCTACACTCATTAAAGTGTGTGTGTGTGGAGGGGTGGAGAGAAGTAACCCTGCAGTCTAAAATGGTGAAGCTATTCTGATTTTGCTGATCATGGAACTTGACTTTCAGTGTATTGGTTTCCTCTCCATTGGAATCCAATTTTCTTTTGAAAATTGTTATCAGGAGTATTCCAAAAGCTAGTCACTACCACCACCAGCAAATACCATGTTTGGACTTCATGATAGCAGGAAAGAAACCTGGACTGAGATGGTCACTTGTTGATTAGACAGTAGAAAACAGACTGAGTAGCAGATCCATTGGAAGCAAGCACAAATCTGTCAAAGCAAATGTTTGCATGTAACGCAAAGCCCCAGACACATAGCTGCCCTATGCACATTAATGTTGCTTTTATGAAACCTTTTTGTGGTAGCTGGGTGGCAGGGAGGAACAATGTTCATTCTCCATTCCACTCCAGAATCCTAAGGCTGTTTACTGACATCTCTTCTTTTAATGGCTTGGCCAGGAAGCAGTCAAAACAAGTCGTTAAATTGTCAGATTTAATGTCATTGCTGCTGCAGCAATTGTATTTGAAAGTCACATTATTAAAACACATACACATCCCTGTGATGATAAGAAAGCGCCCACTGCTCTTTTGGCTCAACTGTTCTAAGCGATCAGAACAGGCAGCAAAATGTATTCTGACTCATTAAAATGAAGTCCCCACTCATTGCCTTTGAAGTCCCTGAACAACGACTATTTTAGATAAGAGCCGATGCCTGAGAGGCTCATTAAACGTTTGGGTAGCTGTTTGCAAACACAGGGTGTAATCTACAAATGATAAGGAGTCTAACCTTTCCCTAAGGGGACTTTTGTTTTAAAAATGTAACCCTTCCACCTTGTCTTATGCTTTTCATTATATTTCAACAGAGGCCGAGAGTGGGTGGGATGGGATGAGGAGGACCACCTCTTTCAGGCAACCAATTTGATTTGTGATTGTTATATACTTCTGTGGGGGAGGGGGACTCATTGCAATGCTTTGTATCTTGCCATGTTAGCAAATGGAAACAGATGGGGGGAAAAAAACCCCAGTGAAATGGCTAAGAGTAGGCAATCTGTTTTCCTAACTGAATGTCAATGAGGTTGTGGTGCAAGAAAATGCAAGGAGAATAAATAATGCAGTGGATACAGATTTCTTGTCAGGGGTGTGGATGTTGTCAAAAAAATGTTGACATGAATATTGTGCAGCAAGAACAGAACTGAATAGTGATGTGACCATGGCCCTTTTCGCACAGCATTTGCCATGCGAAAGGGCCTCCAGAGTGTCGTGCGATTGTGAGGAGTGTTTCAGACGACAGGCACCAATCGCACACTATTTCATTTTCGGCTTGTAGCTGAAAATGGTGCACAATTGCGCATCGCTCCAGGGCCCCATGCGCACTTGCCTTGTGTGCGGAGCTCTGGAGCCGTGGCCCTCACGCTTCCTCCCCCAGCGCAGCCGGGGAAAATGCCTGGCTGTGCTGCAGAAGGAAGAGTTGGAGCCCTCACGCTGCCTGCCAGCCAGCAGGCAACTGCTGTGGAGCCGAAGCAGTGGGGACACAAGAGCCTCTCGCAAGAGGCTGCTCATGTGATGCCGACGGCCCCACGCTGGAAAGAGGTAAGGTGCAGAAAGGGCCCATGTTTCGTTGTTTTGGTAGCTTTCCAAGTCAGTTCTTTCCTTGTGACTGGTTTTTACTTGATGTAGGAGTTGAAAGTATATACTGAGGCCATTTCTGCACTGCACTGTTATAGTACTATTATTACACTTTCAACATCCTGTGGAATCCTTGGGTTTGCAGTTTAGGGTTTGTAGAATTCCACAGGATGTTGAAAGGGGAATAATAGGACTCTAACAGAGTAGTGTGGAAATGGCCCTTGTTTCTTATTAGTGATTTTTATAGGATCCCTCTGGGAAAGCAAAGAAAAAAGAGAAACACCAAGGTTGACTCAAGACATTCTGCTGTCTGAAGCAGAACAGAAAATGGTGCTTCCCCACACACTTTATTTTAACTTCAGGCAGAAAATCCCAGATATGTTTCTCTTTTTACCCAGACAATAAAAATAAAGTCATAACAAAATAAACAAAGAATATATTACTAACTTTCACTACATCCCGATTATGCTGCTTGAGGCAGCAGCTCGTTGTGCCTATGACTGTGGCCAGCCTGGATCTGCCCATTTTTAGGCATGCAGAAGGAAATGTAGCATCTCTTCTCAAGAGAACTGTTGAAAGTGTCTTTAAAGATGGCAACAATATTTGCTCTCCTCCAGTCTGCTGGGATTTCTCCTGTTCTCCAGGAAATATCAAAAATTATTGTCAGTCATTCTGAGACCGCATCTGCCAGTTCTTTTAATACCCTTGGATGCAGCCCATCTGGTGTTGGAGACTTGACTTCATTTAGAGGAGCCAGGTGTACCTGTATTATCTCTTTACCTGTGTTGCATTTTTCCTACTGAATCATCTGGTCCATTTTCCCCAGATAGAACACTGATTTCCTTTGGGGAGAAGACTGAGGCAGTTCTGCCCTTTCTTTGTCCCCTGTTGGCATTTTGCCGTTTTCTCTAGGTAGTGGCCCTACCATTTCCTTGTTTTTCCTTTTGCTACAGATGTAGCCAACATTTTATTGTTTTTGTTTTTAACATCTCTAGCAAACCTGAGCTCACTGTGCACTTTTGCTTTTCTGACTTTTTCCCTATACCATAGAGGAATTCAAGCAAATAAGTCTCCTGGCTGTTTTTATGAATCCCTCTTTGGCGATTTCCTCCCTTTTACATTTCTTATACATGTCCCTTTTGAATCTTAGCTCAGTTGAAAGTTCTTTAGACTTTCCTGGTTTCTTTAGACACCTCCTATTTTTCCTCCTCATTAGAACTATTTGAAATCACGCCTTTGATAGATATCTTACTTTTAAGAAACTCCCATCCATCATGAACTCCCTTCTTGTTTCATATTTCTGACCGTGGGATTACACTCAATATTTCCCTCCGTTTACTGAAATCAGCTTTCTTAAAGTCTAGAATGTGTGTTTGACTACACTTTGCTTCACTGTTGGTCATTGTAGGTTAGGATCAGATCTAAAATAGCTGGTCCCCTTGTCTCTTCCACCTTCTGGACAAGTGAGGTATTTGTTGGACCTTATATTCTTGGCAAAGTTTGACTTCCAACAAATATCAAGATCACTGAAATCTCCCACTACTACTACATCTCTCCTTTCTGGATGCTTGGTCATCTGTTTTAGGAAGGCATCATCCAGGTCCCCAGTGTGGCTTGGGGGTCTGTAGTAGATCCCTACAATGACAGCACTGTTGTTTCTTGCCTCCTTAATTTCTACCCAGAATCTGTCAACCTAGCTTTCAGGATTTAAATGACAGATCTCTTCGCAGGTGTAAACATTCTTGACATATAGTGCTACTCGTCCTCTTTTCCTGTTTGATTTATTCTCTAAAATAAGTTATACCTCTGTATTACCTACATTCCAGTCATGAGACTCATCCCACCAGATTTCAATCATGTCTATTATATCATATTTGCTTTGCTGTATTAAGAGTTCAAGTTCCTGTTGCTTACTTCCCAAGCTCTGTGCATTGGGGTAGAGATATCAAAGACCATGGGCTATTCCCCTAGCACATGGGTTTTGTACTATTCACCCTGTTCCCCCTATAGGCTATTATACCCAGAACCTGATGAACTTCTGCCCTCAAGAATACTGTCTCCCCTCTACCAACATAACTTAGGGCCTTTTCGCACGCCGTTTCTAAAGTGAAAGGGCTCCTTGAGCATCGCGTAAATGGGAGGAGCGGTCCATATGACGCACTCTCATTTATGTGACGCTCAAGAGCCTAAAGCGAACTGTGCACGCACCTTTTCATTTTTGGCTTCAAGCCGAAAATGATGCGTGGTTGCTCAATGCTCCCGGGGCCTGCGCGCACTTACCTGCCCTGCGGAGCCTTGGGAGCCGGCCCGGTCGCGCTTCCTGCCTCAGCGCTAGCCTGTAATTCCCAGGTTGCACTGTGGTAGGAAGGGGCGGGGCGTTCACGTGGTGCTCGCACGACCAGGAAGCGCTGCAGAACTCAAGCAGCAGGGAAGTGGCAGCGTTACTGCTGAGGCTTTTCGCGTGAGACGCCCCCCCCAGCCGCACGACTGGGTAATGTGCGAAAAGGGCCCTAATTTAAAACCCTTCTGATCAGGTTTGTGAGACTTAGCAAAAATGTTCATGCCAACTGCTGTGAGGTGCAACCCATCCCTTGCCAGAAGTCTATCTTCATGAAACTGCAGACCATGGTCCAGGAAACGTAACTGTTCCTGACAGCATCCTTTATGGAGGCAGTTGTTCATCTCCACTATTCTTCTCTCCCTTTTTGAGCTGTATCCTTCAACTAGGAGGAGAGATGAAATGATAACCTGTATATCAAAGTCCTTCATCTTCCTACCCAGAGCATTGTAATCTCTTGTGATATCCTGAGGGCTATGCCTTGCAGTGCCATTGGTTCCCATGTGGACCACAAAGAAGTGATAACAGTCAGTGGGCTTGATGAGATTTGTCAACCATTCTGTTACATCATGCATTTTTGGCCCAGGGAGTCAGCATATCTCTCAAGACATCCTTTCAGGCCTACGAACCACTCCTTCTATTCCCCATAGGAGACAGTCCCCTACCACCATCACACATCTCCTCTGGGGATTGACAGTGGCCATTCCAAGTGTTGAATCATCCAAGGTCGCCTGCACATTTTCTGAGGACTGACACTGATGATCTTATTCCTGTTTCTCCTCATCACTTATAAGAGAGAGAGCTTCAAATGGATTCTGTAGCTCCAAACTCACTGAATGATCTCTGGTTCTACTATTTCTATGAGTCATATTCCTCCCAATTTCTACCTCCTCTGTCTAGGAACTAACCTCCTCCTCAGAGACATCCCCTGTGTGTTTTTCACCCAGAACAATCTGCTCCGCTATGTGCAAGAAAACCTTATGCTTCCTAACATGCTGAAGAGTAGATACATTGACCTCAAATTGCTGGATCTTCTCTTCCAACAAGGCAACCAACTTGTATTTGCTGCAGATATGGAACCCACATCCTCCGGCAAGAATACAAACATACCACAGCTGTTGCAGATGACTGTGCTAGTTCCCTCACAATCCATATTCAGTGGTCCTAAATAGGTACAGAAGCAGAACTTTGATTCTCCTTGCAAAATGCCACCCCTCCCCACTGTGGCCCTGTGAAATGCCTGTTAGCTTTGCCCCTAGTTAGTCTAGCTCTTGTTCACTGAGCTCCAGGGACAGGGTAGAGTTGCTCCGAAGTATCGATTCAAGTAAGATTTTGGGACAGGACTACCTGCTATGGGATAGTAATGACATTTCCATAACCATAAACTGAAGCTGGTACCGTATTTATTTATTCATTGAATTTAGACCCCCTTTTTTTCCTGAGATGAGATCCAAAGTATCTTACAACAATACAAAACAATGTCACTTTAAAAATCCTATTCTACAAAAGTTTAAAAGAGAACGAAATGCCAGCATTATTAAAATTATTATTAAAGCAGTTAAAACATGTCTAAAATAAATTACTAATAAAAAATAAAATAAAATAAAATATAGTACACCACCTCACCCATACTAATGTTAACACTTGGTTGTTGTTGTTGTTGTTGTTGTTGTTGTGCGCCTTCAAATTGTTTCTGACTTATGGCAACCCTATCATGGGGTTTTCTGAGAGTGTGTGATGCGCCCAAGGTCGCCCAGTTGGTTTCCATGGCCAAGCAGGGAATTGAATCTTAGACCATTTCTGCACTAGATTGTTATAATGCTCTTATTCCACTTTCAACATCCTATGGAATCTGGGGGTTTACAGTTTCATGAGGGGCCATCCGGCGCCTCCCGAAACTGCAAACCTCAGGATTCCATAGGATGTTGAAAGTGGAATAATAGCACTATAACTGTCTAGTGCAGAAATGGTCCTACTCTCCAGCGTCCTAGTCCAATGTACAAACCACTACAGTGTGCTGGCTCTCACTGTTATCACTGCTACTGCACTATTACTATATGACTGGCATAATGGCTTTCCCTTTTCTGTTCTGAGAGTTGTAGATCTATGAAGGAATTCCCAGCACATGCACCAAACTGCATTTCTTGAAAACTTGGGAGAGGGCCAAATCATGATAGTGATGTGAAACAGACATAACACAGAGCCACCTGATACAGCTGGTTTTGCATTTCTTTCAAGCAGGTTTGGGACCCTCCAAATGTTGTTGGATTGCAACTCCCATCAATCCCAGTCAGCATAGCCAGTGGAAAGGGATAGAGCTATAGTTCAACAACACCTGCAGGGTCACATGTCCCCTCATTCTGACTCTAAGGGGGACTTCACCTCTTACCATTGTGTACACACACACACACACACACACAGAGTAGGAGAAAGATTCTTGCTTTGAAAGATGTGTACTGTAATCTATCAGATGTGTCCTCATATCAAAGGGGTAGCATTTGACTGAAATCCCTCTCATGTGCTTGGAGGAGCTTGTAGTTGTTATTTGTATATCTCTACTTCAGAAATTAATACACTGAATATTCCCAGTAAAGTTGCCTCTACATTACAACCTGGGGAACTCATAAAGCATTCAGATAAACTCAAGGGCTACACAGGTAGGTTATATGGAAATGAGATACACAGACTTTTGGATAACTGAGCTGAAAATAAATAACAGGAATTATGCTACAAATTACAATGGAATAAAAGTGCCCAGAATTTTTATTTACTCACTTCCAAATAATACAAATCACCTTAACCTGAAATGAATTAACATATGGATTGTGGTTAGGTAACATATATCATGCCCTATCAGCACTCTACAGTCAACAGAAAGACTTTTAAGAAAATGAGGTATAAAGAAAGATTTGTGGGTTCCCCTCTCCCCAAGTATTCCCACATTAATTACAAATGGGATCATATTTTCTGAATGTAGGGACTTCATTGCGGTTTCAGCTAACCAATTTATTTGAGAAATAGACCTCCTTAGCTTTAGGGAATCGTTATCAGTGTGGCAATATTTATTAACTGTGCAGCTAGCATCCTAAGGGAATGAAAAACAGCAGTTTCCCTAAGACTATTATAAGTCACTTTTTTGGTTGTTGGTTTAAAGCAACTTAAGAATTGTGTGGATATGAGTGATTTTGCTAATATGCATTCAATAGACCAGATGCATTTTTGTACGCAGTGGAATCATGCCACCTTTCTGAAGTATGTTGTTATGCTTGCATTACTCTGCCTTGTCTTCGGCAGGAACCCACAATCTTGTTTTTGAAACAGTGAAAGGTTTTAAATATGGGGTCATATGGAAAGGTCCTTGGGAGTGTGTTGTCTTGAGAAATTCAGGCAAAAAAAGACCTTGCAGAGATGGGTATACAAGAAAATTAAGGCCTTCCTAGAATTCTGCTTTTCCCTCACTCATTTTTTTGGGGGGTGGAGGAGGGCAAGGCAGTGCTTCTAGCCCTGTAGAGGAAAAAAGCCTTTCCCTTCACACATAAGCATGGTCAACACACTGAGGCAGGACAATAATTTAAAAAAGGGCTTTGCAAGGTCATCCTACCCAGGGCTGGCCCTACCATTGGGCAGAATGCCACATGTGGTTGATTTAAGGCAGTTTTTGGTCAAGATCCAGTTCAGCACCAATGGAATAGGAAGACCAACTTGTATAGTTCTGGTGGATCACCCCACATTTCAGCTCTGCACACACAGAGATTGCCACTCTGAAAATGCAACACCTGCTTGTGCAATGAGAGAGTGGATGCCACTCCATGCCACAACCTTTTGTAGAAATGGTTTGTCACAGCAGGATTCTGGCTGGTGTTGGCTATTTAATTTATTATTTTTGAAGTTTTACTAACAAAGTAAGGAAGATATGCTTGTGGGTTTTTCTGCCTCAGATACCATAATTATATGATCAGCCTTGAGTATTGACTTGGAATGGGCAGCACTTGACATTTGAGGACGACAGCACTTAAAATCCCCTAGGAAGCATGGCTATTGGGAATTGCAATCCCACAAAAGCTCTGGCAGTAGGCACTTGGGAATTGGACACCTTTTCCTTTTCCACATCAGCAAAAATTGATTGACAGCAGGCTTTTGGTAGCTACATAATTTATGCAAGGCACATGAGTGGAATTCATTGGTATAGCACACTATGATGGCTGCCTCCTCTGTCTCTTGATTTTAGACCACTCAGATGAACCCCTGCCCCATCCAGACAGTTGCCTTGCACATGTCTACATGCAGTCCCATGTCTGCTATTATCTAGTTACCTCAAAACAGAACTGCCATGATGAAGTACATGTGATCCCCTTCCTGCCTGCAGATACATGAGGCATAAAGGCCATGCAGGGACAGGTGGTTTGGGGACTATCGGAGAGAAAGTACTTTAACTCGGTTATGATCAAGTAGGAGAGTTCTTACGATTCACTCAAATGTGTATTTCCAAACAATGAGATCTATCTGTTGACTTTATGATTTAGAATCACTGGGCTATGTTCAATATTATATCAACAGCCTTTGGTAGCACAATTTTCTTTTGCTCTTCTGTAGCCCCACCTCAGTCCATCAAAACTGCTCCAGAGCACAACCTTGGAGATGGTTGTTCAGGAGACTGACTGCAGAGAAACACAACTGGATACAACCCATTCTATCTACCAAATCATTACACTTATTTGGTCTTCTCAGAAGACAGTCAGCCAAATGTGTACACATAGACACACATAGACACACGCAGGCACATATACATAGTACTTAGGAAGAGACCACTAACAACAACAAGAACGTGTAAAATAATTATTATCCTTTCATAATGTGGGAGTGCTGCTCTCTAGTGTTTATACTGGGCTACAACAACCTCTTCTGAGACCTTTTTTTTTAAGCCCTCTTAACAAGGGAGAAAGAGCTGGTCTCTTGCGTATTTGTGTATGTGCCTTCAAGTCACCTATAGAGTTATGGTGACTCCATGGATTTCACAGGGCTTTCTCAGGCAATGAATATTCAGAGGTAATTTTGCCAATTCCTTCTTCTGAAATATAGCCTACAGTGGAAAGCAATTTAGTCTCTTTCTCAATTGCCACTCATGTCCTTCCAGCTTCCTATTGGAAAGGAGAGCAAAGGCAGTCTTTCAGCAACTGATGATGAAACAGTAGCTAAATCTGGAGAGTTGTAAAATGTTTTGCTTACTGAATAATCTCTACCTGATTCTCATTAAATCTACTTGGAAATATACCTTTAACCTGATAGAAACTTGGAAATGCAATTTAAACCTCCTCAGAGATTTGCATATTCATTCAAGGGATTAAAGGCAGCACTAACAGCCTGCTGTTGAGATGTGCATTGTTTTATAGATGTAGGGATTATTGCTTATTATACAAAAATTCAGTACGTGAATTGGTAACACAAGAATCTGGCTCAGTTACAGAACTGAGTAAATATAGATTTGCATATTGCTTCCCTTGATTGATCTTGCGGCTTCTCTGGAAAAGATATTATTGCTTATAATTAGAACCATGAGCAAGAAAATAGTAAAAAAGAAAAACAGCAGTGCATGGGCTGGTAACCTCAGGGTTGGATTTCTGCAATGTGTTCTACATTGGGCTACCTTTGTACCAAGTTTAGAAACTCCAGTTGGTCCAAAATACGGCAACCAGATTGATTGCAGCTACATCAAGGAATGAGAATACCACATCAATATTAAAAATCACTCCACTGGCTGCCAATCAGTTTCCAGGCAAAGTACAAAGTGTTGATTTAACCTTTAAAGCCCTACATGGTTCGGGCCCAAGTTACCTGCAACATCGCTTCCTCCCAAACAATCTGTCTCATACACTCAGGTCCTCTGGGAGCCGTTTACTTAAACTGGCCAGGACTAGACTGACAGTGGTCACCTGGAGGACTATTTCTTCAGCCACCCCTAGACTGTGGAATGCCATGCCAGAAGAGATTCGACAGCAGAATATGCTGTCTGAATTAAAAAAACAACAAAAAACACTGAAGACCTATCTCTGCTTTAAATTGATGTATTTAAATGGTTTTGTATCTTTTTAGTGCATTTTAATCTATGATGTGTTTTTGATTGTATTTTAATCTATGTTGTACCCTACCTTGGGGAGAGCTGGGTAATAAAAATAATAATAATAACAACAACAACAACAACAACAATAATTCAGAACACTCATTACAGTACATCTACTGCAGCTTTTTAAAACAGCGTTCACATACATGATTGTGGTCCTTTTTGCACAGCATTTGCCATGGAGAAGGGCCCCTGGAGCATCGCGCAACTGTGAGGAGTGGTCCACATGATGCACTCACAATCACTTGACGCTCCAGGGCCTGGCAGGTGCCAATCACGTACTATTTCATTTTTGGCTGCCAGTCGAAAATGGTGCGGGATCACACTTCCTGCCCCAGCGTATCCTGGGAAAATCCCAGGCTGCACTGTGGAAGGAAGGGGAGGGGCTCTCGCGCAAGCAAACAGCAGCTGCGGAGCTGAAGGAACTGGGACGTGAGAGCTTCTCACTAGAGGCTGCTCGCGTGATCCCTGCACCCCAGCTCTGCAAAAAGGTGAGCTGCGGAAACGACCTGTGCCTCACACTTGAAAATTCCAGAAAAAAACCATGATTGGAATTCAGGTAGGGACCTGCATCTTCTTTGGTGGACTTACATCTGCAGGGGATAGAACTGAGCAGATTCACAATGTCAGCAAGAGGCTGCCATAGTGTTGCTATGTAGGGGAGTCAGTGAAGTGGCTATTACACATCAGGAATTGATGCCCAATGGGACCTGATGCACCACATGACCCAATGCACAATGGGACCTGAGACTGATGTGCATTGAGATGCTCCAGCCAATATTCATCTTTGTAATTCACTGGAACAGTTTCTTAGCAGCCCTGCTCTGTTTGTTGTTGTTGTATGCCTTTAAGTCATTTCTGACGTATGGCAACTCTTAGGCTAACCCATCATGGGGTTTTCCTTGCAAGACTTGTTCAGAGAGCGTTGGTCATTGCCTTTGTCTGAGGCTAAGAAAGTGTGATGTACCTAAGTGTGATATATCTAAGGTCAACCAAACAAGCACCCCTTTAAAAATCTCATTCATTTTTTAAACATTTGTTCAGAGAGAATTGACCATTGCCTTTGTCTGAGGCTAAGAAAGTGTGATGTACCTAAGGCCAACCAAAGGACACCACTTTAAATTCCTGTTCATTTTTTAAAAGCATAAAACTATATTTTTTTAAAAGAAAAAAAGTTAAAAATCCATCGCACCCACCCACCCACCTATGAAAGTTTCCCGACCACCAATTGATCATGAAAAGCCTGTTTGAATAAAAAGGTATTTGCCTGCTGGCAAAAGGAGAGCAGAGTGGGGATCACCTTAGCCTCCCATGGAAAAGAATCCCACAGGCTGGGAGCAACCACTGAGAAGCTTCTTTCGTTCACCAACAAACCTCACCAAGAGACTTTTGGGCTAGTCCGTTTTACAGGGCTGTTTTGAGCCTAAAAGGTATGCAGGGAAACTATAGACATTCCCTGGAACACACTGGAGGAAAAGTAGTATAAAAATATAAGAACACAGGCCATTTCCACCCTAAACTGTTACAGTGCTATTCTTCTACTTTCAACATCCTATGGAATCCTGGGGTTTGCAGTTTAGGGAGAGGCCTTTAGAGTTCTCAGCCAGGGAGCTCTTTGGCCTCAATAAACTACAAACCCCAGATTTCCACAAGATGTTGAAAGTGGAATAATAGCACTATAATGGTGTAGTGCAGAAATGGCCATAGTGCTGCATCTGTTGAGAGAAAGAGGTTCAGGGCTTACCAGAAAGAAATAGTAAGTGATTCCATTACTCTGAAACAAAACTTGGAATCCTATGGTTTCAAGGGAATGGCATTCTTTTCCAGCACTCTCTTACTTAGTCATCTTAATAGAAGCTGGCATTGTAAATGCTGGAGACAAGGCCTTGCCACCACTATTATCCTAAAATCTGGATGGTTGATTTGCCCTGCTGTCTTGATTTACAAAGGGCTGCATCCAAATTGGCAACAGGCCCTTATCTGCTTTGTGACTTTCAATTGCCATTGTTCAGGTTGGTTGGGATCGGTGGCCAAAATAAAATGGAATCAAACATCCGCAGCCACTAATCACATTTGATCCAATTGTATGACGGCAGCTTAGAAGAGGAACGTGCACCCAAAGCAATAAGATATTGAAACGGATGAACAAATCTATTGTAGGCAAACCATAAGCAGCCTGCAAAACAGTAGTCTGCAATGATTACCCTTTTTTCTCTGTTTGGTCTTAGCCATTGTATCTCCTTCTGCTTTGCCTGCTTTCAGAGCCAGACAGTGTGACAGAATGGAATAAATTGATTGTCATAATAAAGTTGGGGCAGAGCTAGGAACTTTGGTAGGAAAAGATTAATGCATTTAGCCAATCATTAGTAAGCTAAAAAAAGTTAATTCGATTGAATTTACACCAGAAGAAGAGGAAATTTAACTATTACATTTATATTAAATTGCCATTTAAATGTTAAGTTCAATGTCTGCCTTAAAAGCCTTACCAGAATAAGGCTGAAAAGTGGTAAACATGACTTTATGCTTCTTCCCCTGCCCAGCTGTTCCCTGTTTTGAGCTTAAGACAGAAGGAAACAGCTACATAAATTTTTGAAAAGAACTGTTTCTCATCCACCCCATCAAAAACCCTCCTCTTCCATTGCCATTATCTGCCCTCTATAATCTGTTTCCAATTTTTGTTTCTGTTTCTGTTTCAAAACCTTCCTATAATAATTAATGAAAAATTATTTACGAGTTGGAACAAAGAGCTATCAAAGTTTATACGAGCAGGAAAAAAGACTAAGAGTATAAATGAAAATACTGCAAGATAGCAAAGATAGAGGAGGATTCAGAGTACTTCATTTGAAAATATATTATCAAGCATGCTGCCTAGAGTGGATTAAAGACTGGATAGTGTGAAGAACAATAAATTATTAGTTTTGGCAGGTGTTGACATTAGATTTGGTTGGCACAGCTACCTCTGTTATAAAAAGATGGAAGTTAACAGAGATTTCAAAGATCATTTCATCAGGAGATCTTTAATAAAAGTTTGCCAGACCATCAGCACAAAATTCTACAATAAATTACCAATCTGGATCTTACTCCAATAAGCCTTTAAAATAACTGAAACAAGACTGGGAGATTTTTTAAGATATAAAGATCTGATTAAAAGGGAAAAATGAAATCTTGTGTTGAAAGCTAGAGACAAATTGAGAGATCAAAATTTTGAGTTGGACTGGTTTCCATACAGACAACTAAAAGAAATATTTAAAATGGATAGTAAACTTATTGGATTTGAAAAAGAGGAGAATAAGATGGATGAAATTTTGATGAAAAATCCATCAAAATCAATCTTAAAACTCTACAAAATATTATTAGAAAGAGCAATGGAGCAGGAATAGATCAAAGATTTTATGATAAAATGGGCACAAAATGTTGTACAGACCAGACAATTGGAAAAATGATAAAGAACCTGGAGCCAAGATGTAGAGTTTACTCTAAGTCTGAATATGAGAGCGAATTTTTATAAGATGATGCCCTGATGGTATATGACCCCCCATAAACTCATGAAGTTAGCATGGAAAAAAGATGATCTATGTTGGAAATGTGGAAATATGTCAGGAACATATTATCATATGTGGTGGTCATACCAAATGGCTAAGAAATTTTGGAAAAACATTCATGATATAATCACAAAGATTTTAGCCATGAGTGCAAAATGGCCCTGGAAATGTATCTGTTAAACCTAATTGGAAGACACAGAGAAAAAAAGAGAGAAGAAGAAAGTAATGCTATATTTAATCATAGCTGCAAGATTGTGTTATGCTCAATGTTAGAAAGAAAGAACAGAGCCCTCTATTGAAGATTGGAAGTTAAAAATTATGGATATTATTGAAATAGAGAAGCTATCAAGCTTGATCAAAGGAAACTCAATTCAACATTTTGAAAGAGAGTGGAAATCAATTATAGAATGGGTGAAAAGTAATTAGATTCCACAAAGAGATTTAGATACGAAGATAGGATTCAGGATAGTAACTCCTGTAACTAAGAGTGGGAAATAAAAAATAAGAAATAAGAAAGGAATAAGCATATGAGTATTATGTAATTTAAATTTTAGAATTAAAATAAAAGAATAAAAAGATATTTCACAAAGTGTAGGTTCATTTATGTATACCTCAAATCGGTTTTGGACTTGAAGAAAGTGTGAAATAAGGAAGAGGGTGGGCAGAGAGAGGGAGGGAAGGGAGTTAGGGAAACATGAGGGCAAGCAATTATAAAATCTGGAATATAGAAACATAAATGTGTTTTATATTTTATGAAAGAAAAAGTGTTCATAAAGGCTCCTTTTGTAAGTATGATGGTAAATGTTTGTTATATACAAATTAATAAAAATATAAATGTATTATTTTTGGACCTATACAAAAAATCTCCTTCCAATATTCTTTAGCTTGCTTATTCCTGTGCAGATCCCAGTAAAGGATTAAGAGCTACAAAATTCTGTTTCCTTGGAGAGGTGAGGAGCCTGCATGCCACTGTTGAGTGTAGAAGGAGGACCATCTGGACTGGGGGGGGGAAAAGACCATCCTTTTCCAAAATGTCTCCACTACTTATTTGTTTAAACTGAGTTAACCAAGCTATCATACTGTAAACATCAGTTACAATTTATGGGGCTGATTGTGTGATTTAAACATTGTAATTGCTCAACCTTGACGGACTAAGTCTCATGAAAAAGAGAATGAGGCCAAAGTGTAAACATTGTGGCTCTTTAGTACTGCCTCTTATTCAGTTCATTAACAACATAGGCTGGCATTCTGTATTGCAATTCCAGATTCTTAACTTAGAGCTATGGATCCATAACTGTGTTGCATTCACTAACACTATGTAGTCACCATTGTGGCACTATTGCCATGATTGTAAGTGCCTTCCAAAACTTGCTGCTCCAGGCAGCAGCCATACTAAGAGATGGGAGTCTGTTTGGCTGGTGCTCAGAGTGCAGGAGGATGATGTTTCCACCCTCCTCCCACCAGTGAGTATAGCTGTGACAATCAGAAGCATAGCAATTCCTTGTCATAGGCCCTTTCCACACCTTACCTCTTTCTGGCGTGGAGGTGCGGAGATCACACAAGCAGCCTCTTGTGAGAGGCTCTCATGTCCCCACTGCTTTGGCTCCGCAGCCGCTGCCTGCTGGCTGGCTGGCAGTGTGAGGGCTCCACCTCTTCCCTCCACAGTGCAGCCAGGCATTTTCCCAGGCTGTGCTAGGGGAGGAAGCATGAGGGCCGTGTCTCCGGAGGCTCCGCATGCATGGTAAGTGCATGTGGGGCCCCGGAGCGATGTGTGATTGTGCACCATTTTCAGCTACAAGCTGAAAATGAAATAGTGCGCGATTGGCGCCTGCTGGCCCCAGCAGCATCACACGATTGTGAGGATGTCATCTGAAACATTTCTTGCAATCGCACAATGCTCCAGAGGCCCTTTCACATGGCAAATGCTGTGTGAAAAGGGCCATAGCCTCCCTTGCTAGTGAGAGAATGGTTGAAACATCCTCCTCCTGTTCTGCAAGTGCCTGCTGAACAGCCCCCCATCTCTCAGTGCGGCTGTTGCAAGGTAAAATAGGTTTGCTGGGATTGGGTGTCGGGATGCATAGTTCCTGCCATGGGTCTGCTGGATGTGCCATTGATATAATGTATGTTAACCATTGTAAAAGAAAAAGCTGTAGAGCTCCAGTAATCTTATCTGTAACTGCTACAACATATCCAGTGTTAATTGATTATTGCAACAATGTATCTGCATTGGAGCCTGCCTGGATTGTGACAAGATATCAATACATAATAGTTTTATTGCTTGTTGCTACATTGTATCTGGTGAGAGGGGAAGATCAGAGATTGGCAAAAATGAAAGTGTAGGCAGAAGAGGCTTGTGTTTTGGAACCTCGTACCTATAAGACGAGGGGCAGGCAATATATGCTTGGGTCTAACTGGCCAAGGAGAGAAGTCAAGGTGTAAAGGTGAGAAGTAGGAACAGGCATGGCAACTGTTTGAGAAATGGTGTTATCCTTGGATTTATGGCCCTCACCAATCACAGCTTTGCATGCCTAAATTTTGGAACTGTATGAAGAAAAGGTGTAAGTTCCATGTATGCTTCAGTCTCAGCAACACTGGAAGAAGTGTACTGTTTTGCTGTCATTTCTACAAAGCTGCTGTCTACTTCAGAATGAAGTTTGTGGAGTGTGGGTTATCCATTACAGGACACTGAGCCAGTTAAGGATATATAACTAAGTAAATGACATAGATTGTGGGCCAATATTAATAATTTAATTCTGGAATTAAGCTCACATTCAAAATTCTAACTTCAGTTAGGTACTTTAGTAATAGAAAAATTTAATTAAGTTGCCCCTTTTTTGTTAGTAACTCTCAATTTTAATTAATAACTTAATTGATTCCAATTAGCTCACTCCTATCTCTAAGGCCACTTCTGCAGTACATTGTTATAGTGCTATTATTCCCCTTTCAACATCCTATGGAATCCTGGGCTTTGCAGTTTAGGGAGGGGGATTTAGAATTCTCAGCCAGAGAGCTCTTTGGCCTCAGTAAACTATAAACCCCAGAATTCCACAGGATGTTGAAAGGGGAATAATAACACTATAATAGTGTAGGGCGGAAATGACTTAGGTTGGGGCCCTTCACAAAATGAAAAACAGTTTCATCCACTAAACAGCTATTGCCCTTTGACTGAAATGGCAGGGGAATCTTGGATAATGAGTTGCCACTTGTCTACAGTATGAAGATTTTGAAACCTGGGGCCCATTCAAACAACATAACCATAGCACTATGATCCCACTTTAATTGCCATGGTTCCATCCTATGGAATCCTGGAAACTGCAGTTTAGGGACAGGATGTTAGAAATTTCAATCTGAGTGCTCTAGTGACTCAACAGATTAAAACCCCAATACAAATAGGATTAAACCATGGCAGTGCTATAATTCTGTAGTATCAATAAGCTCCATGTAGGCTTGTGCAGGACACTGTGGTTCTTAAGGTAACCAGTTCTTAAGCCCTACAGATCTTTAAGGGAATGAACCACTATGTTGAATTGTGCTCAGAACCAGGCTGGTAGCCAATGAGTCTGTTTTAACACTGGCAAATACATTCTCTAGGGCACCACTATTAAAGTGGTGATCCCTGGAGCAGTGCCAGCACCTAAACCTTTGATTGCTGGTAGCTGGCAAGTTTCCAGAAAAGAAAGAAACAATTGTACCCAACACGCATAAATTTAGTGCCAGTCTTTGGAACTCTGGAGAACAGTAATTGCTGGTCCTCCACACCAGAAAGACATGACGTATTAAATTTGCATCAGCCATGCTTTGCTCCTGCTCAAGGAGCCACCTTACCACATGACATCATCACCAATCAGGTGCTATCCTGGTTGCAGGTGGTGGTAATCCCACTGTTTTTCATTTTTGGAGAAAACCTGAAAATAACCAGCCTTTCCCACAGCAGTCATGATAGCTGGGCCCATGCAGAGCCTCCATCCAGTCTCCTTCCATGAACGAGCTCGGAGCAGGCACGGTGTTGGCAGTCCCTGCCTATCCCTCCCTCTGCAACTCTTGAGGGGAAGCTCCACCCAGTAGCAGGCCGGCCGCTGCTGTCATTGCACCAGCAGACACGAGAGGAGACATCAGCCAGGAAGATCATCCTGGGGGCAGTGTTGCCACTGACCCTCACCGCAACACCAGCCCCCAGGGTCTGGCTGAATTTAAAAAAAAATTAAGCCAATACCACCATTAGCACGTTAGCATGATAGCACCTGCCAGTGGGCACTCATGAGTGTCAGGTGGCCCAGCTCCACAAAGGAAATGGCTGGGAGCTATCACAAGGATTACCTTTCCTCCCCCCACCCACCCCTGCCTGTCCCCATTGCCATTTCAGAAAAAGCCAAAGTTCTGTTGCTGAACTTCCTTTGGGGTGGATACAATAAAACATTACCACTATCTATTGTGCTAACATTAGCATGGCTTCCAGCAAAAAAAAAGGGAAAAAAAGAAAGAAAAAGAAAAAAGGAAAGGAAAGGAAAGGAAAGGAAAGGAAAGGAAAGGAAAGGAAAGGAAAGGAAAAATAGACCAACCAGGAATGGTGGAGTGGGGATGGAGCAGGACCTGGAAGTGTCCAAGGAAATGGAGCTGTGGAACACACTCCAGGTGCAATGCCAGTGCTGTCCCACAAATCCCTAGGTGCCTGGAGAAAAAAAAAAAGGCTGCATACCAGGACCAATCCACAATTGGCAGTCCCATGATGACACTGGAACACTGTGCGATTAAGGTAGAGTGCGAAAAGGGCCGGAGAAGTACTGCTCTGGGCTCATTTATTTATTGTTCTTAGCAGTTTAGCAGTTGTATTCCGATGATAATGGAAGTGTTCGTTTAAAAAGCACCTGATCTTCGTTGGCCGGTATTTTACCAGCTAAGTTGTTTGAAGTTTGGTTGCACAAGAGCTGCTCCCAGCTCTGGATTTCATTGGAAAATCACCATGTAAGTCACCATGAGTAATTCAGAGGAAGGGTGGAACCCTGGGATAAACATAGAGAGGCTCTTTTGAAGTAGGCTTGTGTAAAACTAGCAGACCAGCTTCTAAAATGCATGTGTTGTTGCAACATTACAAGAATTGGCTCATAGTTCTAGGTTCTAATGGAATGTCCCTCTCTATATTTTCCATCTAGCATAGGGGTGGGAATTGTGCCACCCTCCAGATGTTATTAAATTGCCATCCCCAGAATGTCTCACCATTTGCTATGGTGGTTGGGCTGGTGGGAGTACAATCTAGCTTTCTTTGGAGGGGCACATACTTCCCGCTCCTGCTTCAGCAGAAAAATTCCAACATGGACATTCATCCACTTAGTCCTAAATCCAATTGTCAGTACATAACTAGAGACAATGAATCAACTGAAGATGCTTATGTGTTGGCTTACCAAGTCCTCTTTGATTCAATGGGTCTACTATAGTTGGGACTGGCAATTGTATTAGGGCATGCGGCATCGATGAATTGCATAGAATCATTGCAAATTACTTCCAGCTACTGTTAGCACTTGCCAAACAGATTCACCAAGGTTAGTGCAAAGAGAACAAAGCTGCTCTCCTATACTCATTGGCCCAGAAGTAACTACTGTTGAACAAAATTGGACTTACTTCTAAGCAGACATGGAGAGGACTGGACTGACAGTATTTCATGTTTCAATGGCTGAAAACTAATATGAGAAAGATCATTTATGAGAATCAGAGGTAATTTGTCTAAGAAGAAAATCTTAGTGCAATGCTGAAAGAAACAATTCACCTTGTTTTCACACATGTGGGGCTTAAACCGGTTTTGATTTCAGCTGGCTCCTGAATTAAGTGTTAAATGGACACTTGGTGATGTATAAAGTTGATTTTTCATCTCTCTGAAATGTTTTCATGTGTTCTAGCCATATCCTCACCTTTGGTTTTATCTGCAGAATCTCTCCTTCCATTTTATCATCACTAACAATTTCTGTGGTAGATTAAGCTGAGAGTTAATGACTGCCTGGCCAGTGACGAAGAGGTAACTGAAATTTCTTGGGCTTATTTTGAGATCTCTCAAATGAGGGAGAGAAGATTCCAAATTAGGTTGTGTACTTCATTGCCTATGAAGCAATGGAGCACACCCAAAGTACACTCAAAGCGCTACACCATCCATCACTTATTGTCAGGCTAATAGGGGTCCTTGGGTAGTTGTTGCTGAATGCACACAGAAATCTGTTGGTGAAGGGGGATTCTTTAGACTTGTTCTTTGGGTCCTGAAACTTGATGTTGGAGAGATAACAACTTTTGGAGCTGGATTTGATTGTCTTTTTCCCCTAGGGATCAATGCTCGAGGGTGAGATCACCCACCATCTACAGACTTCCTTGTGGTAGCTTGGCTAGGAGTAAGCTAAGTTTATTGGCCTAGTTTTGTGGCCTGAGCTGCTCTCCCTTGGCATGCTGACAAGAAAACAGATATATGCCTGCTTCAGCATACACAGCTCTATGCAACCCTGGTGCAGGCCAGATTCAAAGAGCCCTTAATTTACTCCATCCATTTGTGTGTCTGTCTTTCTTCCAAATGAGTGGATGACCTCTCATTCATTTAACACTGAACACAGTGTAAGCAGAAATCAGCCTCACAGAACAAATCTTCTTCTTCAACTCCTCCTCAACTCTATATTCCTCCAAACACCTCTAGAGATTGAGGATAGTATGGCATGTGCTTCACAGGGCTGCAGAGGGAAGAGAGGATCACCCCAAACTGAGTGGAAGAACTATCTTGTAGTGCTCACCAAAGGCTGCCAGTTTCAGACAATTGCAGAGCAAAAAGACATAGCTCCAACTGCAAAACTTTCAGAAGATTTTTAGAACATACAGGGGGAAGGAGGAAGGAAAGATCTTTTGCATGACATTGCCTTCCTTTTGTGCAACATTGGCTGTCACTCAGTTTTTAAATCTGCTTCAGAGTGGTAACCATCACTACATCCCCTGTGAAAACAAATTCCTCAATTATGTGTTTGATGAGGTCCTTTTCTTTTGACTGACCTGAATCTGTTGCTCTTAGAAAGAACGTGTATCAGCTACAAATGAAAATGAAAACCTGTAATTTATGCTTTTCCAGAGAAATCCCAGGATTAAAATCATTGGTAAACAGAATGATGCATTAAGGGATGTATTACCAGAGATGTAGAAAATCCCATATGATTTATTAACTTCAGTGATAGTTACAGAAAAAGGTTCAAGACTGGAGGATCTGGCCATTTCATTAATATTTGATGAAAGATCTAATGTGAAAAATTAAAAAGGAAATGGCAGTCACAAAGGAACTGTTAAAGACCAGACTGATGAATAATAGCATAACAATGGACACATGAATTGGATCAAGGAGATGTTATGTGTAGGTGAAACTGGTGTATGGATATGGATCGGGTGTTAAAAGGTAGATTTAAAGCCCACAAAAGTCTACTCTTCACTTTGGAGTGTGTACTCATTATTTCCAGAATTAAGTAACATAAAGAAAATAGATTAAATATAGACAGAAACACAAGAAATAACTGCAATTTGCTGAGTAGATAATGAAATCAGAAAAACAAGAGAAGAAAAGCCTCATAATGTAGCACATCTGGATCAATTAAGCATATTGGAGGATCCATGGTAGGTCCAGACCTACATTTGCTCTACCGAACAGCATATTCCTTATGGTACCCATTATATAAAACATATTTTGGAATGGAGCAATATCTTTTAAACCTTACCTTCGCCCCACTTAGAAAAGCATTCACAGCTTTACGCTTTCAGTGTATGCCATCTGCCTATTTGAAGGGAAGATATGATAATATCCCTGTCAACCAAAGACTCTGCATATGTGAGAACGGGGAGGTAGAGGACATCCAACATTACCTTTTACATTGCCCTCTATATACATCTCCCAGGCAAAAGTTCCTTAATTGCTTCCTCCACTCCTCTCCCCTTTCCAATAGACCACCTCTTGAGCAGATTTGTGGACTATTAGCTGATAATGACCCCTATGTCACTGTTATGGTTGCAAATTTTGCGTTAGCTGCAAGTAAGATAAGATCTAGATATCAAAACTATCCCCACGAACAATACAGAGGTGATAAAAGTAATTGATCCTGGTGTTATAGAATACATAAGTGTAATTTTAAATTGTATATTTTATATAATTTTATATTGAATTTTACATTGGATTACATTATATCATCTTGGAGATATATTTTATATTGCTCCGATTTTTGAAAATCATTACATTGATTGCTTACTCCTTATATGTCGTTCTTGTATGTTAGCTTTTATATGAGTCTGTTACCATTTGTAATGTCCTATTCTGTTATTCAGATGTATTTTGCCTGACTGTGGTGAGTTGCAATGGCTTTTAGCTGAGCAATAAAGATTTATTCACTATTCATGGTAGGTCCAGAGCTACACTCACAATTTTTTTTTGTTAATTGCTGTCCGGTGACTTCAATTTATGGCAATCCTCTAAGTCAAACTGTCATTAACAACCCTGCTTAGGTCTTGCCATGGCTTCCTTGATTGAGTCTGTCCACCTGTAATGCAGTCTTCCTCTTTTCTTACTGCCTTCATCCTTACCAAGCATTATTACCTTTTCTAATGAATTGCATCTTCTCACGATATGTCCAAGGTATGACAGTCTTAGTTTAGTAATCTTGGCTTCTAGAGAGAGTTCAGACTTGATTTACTCTAACATCCGTTCATTTGTCCATTTTGGCAGTAGAACTCCCCTCCACCACCACATTTCAAATGAGTCGATTCTCTTTCTGCCAGCTTTCATTATATTTCAACATGGGACTAAAGAAAATGTTGATTGTGGAGAGGATTCTTGGCTGTTTGATTTAGAACTGGTGTGGAGAAAAGCATACGAAGACCACATGTATAGAATTTCAACATAGGTTCAAATCCCTATATCATAGAAGACATTTTGTACCTAGTAAAGAATTTTAAATACTTATTAGAGATTGTATGATGAAGTATCCGTTGTGCAATGATCACATAGGAACCAGAATAGCTGTTTAATTAGTAGTAACATCACTTTTGCTGCAGCTAAGGGATGAGGCTTTGTCTGGTCAGGCTGAGCTGCTCATCTGATTGTCATCTTAATGTTTGTTTTAAGTTGCTAACTAGGCATTGAGAAAAGCTCAGATGACTGTAAGAGCTGTTTGACAGTGGAATGGACTACCTTGGAAGGTTTTAAGCAGAGGATGGGTGGCCATCTTTCAGAGATGCATCAGCAGGGGATTCTTGTGCTGGCAGAGGTGCTCTGAAGTGCCCCAAACCCTGCTAGGCTCTAGTAGGCTCTCTTGAGGGAAGGGTGGATGGGAAGGACAAGTGGGGTTCACCCTTCCTTTCCTAGTTGTTCCCTCCCCATCCCCATCCCATTTAAGGCAATGGGTCAGAAATCATTTAGATCAGCTTCAGAGGTATCTAAATGTTCCCACATTCTGAGGGTGTGAAGTGAGACAGGGACAGTATGGACTCTTATGAATCCAGATGCCTTCAGCCTTCCACTTTTCCTACACCACACCTCTACACCCCTTTTCTCCTTTTCAGGGAAAGAGCAGTGTGGAATAGAGATTGTTTTTTTCAAGCAAAGATGTGTGTCTAGTTCATTTGTTAATGGCAAGTTTTCAGTTACAGTGACTGTTGTTTCTTTTCTTAAGCACCAGCTTATTCTGTTAATAGCCTTTTTCATCTACTTGGGGACAAAAATATAGGCTGAGATGTCTGACATAGGCCATTTCCACACTAGACTGTTATAGTGCTGCTATTCTACTTTCAACATCCTATGCAATCCTGGGGTTTGCAATTTAGGGAGGGGCTGAAATGGCCATAGTGCTACGTTTTTGCATCGCTTGCTGTTACTCCTCCCCCAGAACTCACCTCATAAACAATGCAGCCTCTTCTTCAACATTGCTGTGTTTGTGTTGTTGGAGAGTGGGGACATCAGCGGGGATGCAACCCCTGGAAGCCCAAGAGGGTGCCAGTTGAAGTGGATCCAACTAGAGGAAACTGCAACAGGAAACTAGCCAGCTGTTTTTGTGTGCCTTTGTTTTTGACTTATGGCAACCCTAAAGCAAACATATCAAGGGGTTTTCTTGGCAAGATTTGTTCAGAATGGATTACGAGGGGGTTTGCCTTGCTTTCCTCTGAGAATGAGACAATGTGACTTGCCCAAAGTCAGTCAGTGGGTATCCATGGCTGATCAGGATTTGAACACTGGTCTCCAGATCCCTAGTCCAACACTCAAACCTCTCCACCACACTGGTTCTCATTAAAGGAAGAGCAGAGTTGAAAGAGTTGGACTAGATAACCCGTGCAGTCCTCTCCAACTCGATCCTATGCTTCTGTGCCTGATAAAATGGGGTCTTCTCTACAAAAGCTTTCCCTAATTAAATAATGTTCTCAAGGAATCTGTTAGCCTTTAAGTTGTGGCAGGAGTCTTTTCTGCAAGCTGGGTTACCGTGTGGCTATCCCTCTGCTATTAGCAAGATGGTTAGGACACTCACAGCCATTTACATTAATGAGAGAGTCACAAAAGCCCTCCCGGCATCCATCCAGAGAAGACAACTCCATAATCACCCATGCTTTTGCTAGACTAGTGTCTGGCACAGGGCACTTTCATAGATAAAATATAAGACTGGACAGGATAGAATCATGGAGACATTGATCTGACCTCTCTGTATCCAGTCAGTGTGAACACCTGGAACCAAACAGTCCTACAGCTTTGAAAAAGATCCGTACCTGGAAGATCCTACTCTATGCCTCGTAAATACATTTACCATGTCCAAGGAATTTGCCACAAGCCATTCATCAACAAAAGCCACACAGGCTTGCTTTTGTTGCACTTCATTCTCCTCTCTTTGTCAAAGCAATAATTCCCTTTTTGTTTGAGACCGCAGCTTGGTATTTGCCAGGTGTAAGGTATTTCTGCAATAAACATTGCTACTGACAGCTGCTGCGGCAGATTTCCAATTTCCAGCCCAAGCTGGCTTGGGGTATAAGATGCCAGATGAAATTAAGTATTTTTTGATGATCATGCTTTGCCTCACCATTATAATGCACCCTCTGCAATGACCTATCTCTGAAAGGGTAATTTTGGAGGCTGCTTTTGCTCCAAGGAATTAGGACTAGACAGAACAAGCCAATACATGTATTGACTAGCAAGGGCAATTGGGACAGGATTCTGGGATTTCATTGCTAGGATTGTGGAATTCGCTATCACTATCAAAAAGCAACATAGCCCATTTTCAAGCAGTGATCATCACATTGGGATCAATGGGTAATTTATGTAAAAGAAAAGACATTCTTACTCTGCAAAGGAGACAGTGTGATCTATCCCCACCCTTAGCTGTCATAAGTTCAATTTATTGTTCTTGCTCAGGCTTCAAATTACTTAATAGATTTGTACCCCATACTTTCTGCAAGGAACTCAGGATGACATCCATGCAGTCATTCCTTTTTGTCTTCACAACTACCTGGTCCTGTAGATTAAGCACAGAGATTGATTCTAGCTCCAAGTCAGCTAATAATCTTCAGGGTGAGCGAGAATCTGGTCCATTGTTTAATCTACGGTCACCATATCAGAGTGGTTTTAATGGAGAACCTAGTGGCCATCATGGGATATAGTCTAGAAAGTTAACTTCTTGGTCCATAATCACATGTTCATATTTTCATACAGCCACATTTTTACACACCAACAGAATTTGAATTTTTTTCTTTGGGAGGGGAATTAAAATTTCCAGAAATCCCAAAGAATTCTATACAACACAAACATTAGTATTGTTAACTGCCATCAAGTTGACATCAACTTGTAGGGACCCTGTGAATGAGAAACTATGCTTCTATTAATGGAGGCTAAAATAGCATTCTCCTTCTTTGCTGCAGCATCACACTGTTGGCTCATGTTCAATTTATGATCAACAATAATCCCAAGGTCCTTTTCATATGTAGTAATGAGGAGCTATATAAACCTGTACATTTGTTTTTTGTGGGCTAAAAGTAGATGTCTGTGCTAAATTTCATTTTATTATTTTCTGTCCAATTTTCTAAGTTATCTAAGTCCTTTTGAATTCTTTTCCTATGTTCCAATGTGTTAGCCACCCCTCCTAGTTTTGTGTCATCTGCAAACTTAAAAAGGATTCCCTCTGCCCCCTCCACTAAGTCACTGATTACAATGTTGAAGAGTAATAGCCCTAGGACAGAACCCTGAAGCACTCCACTCAAAAACTCCTTCCAGCTTGAAGTGCAACCATTAGTGTCAACTATTTGAACATGGTTTTGCAAACGATCATGGATCCATCTGACAGTGTTCCTATCTATTCCACATTTAATTAATTTGCTAATCAAAATGTTATGGAGGACCTTATCAAATGCTTTGTTGAAATCCAGATAAATGACATCCACAGTATTCATACAGCCACTTCTGCACTAGCCTGTTATAGTGCTATTATTCCACTTTTAACATTCTATGGAATCCTGGACCCTCCCTAAACTGCAAACCCCAGGAGTTAAAGTTCAGCATCTCAAATGGTTGTGCGCCTTCAAGTCATTTCTGATTTACAGCTATCCTAAGGTGAACTTATCATGGGGTTTCCTGGGCTGAGAATGTGTGACATACCTAAGGTCACTGAATTGGGCTTCCATGGCCGAGGAGGGATCAGTATCCCAGTAGCTTCCTTTACAATTCAGACTAAAACCCAGGCCATTTCCACACTAGCCTGTTATAGCGCGATGATTCCACTTTCAACATCCTCTGGAATCCTGGGGTTTGCAGTTTCGGGAGGGGCCGGCCAGCCCCTCCTGAAACTGCAAACCCCAGGATTCCAGAGGATGTTGAAAGTGGAATCATCGCGCTATAACAGGCTAGTGCAGAAATGGCCCCAGATTGGATTTAATTCCTCACTGACTTTGCAACCACTAGTTACAATCATTGTGTTTGGACTCAGCTATAGGAAGTGCGTGAGAACCCAAATGATGTTAAAAACCTGTGTGCCTAATGGTTTCCTCTGGTCCAAGCATTCTGGCAAATTTGAACAGCCCTGAATTAATTAATAGGGATAAAATCCCTGCCGTTATCCCATTCCAAATGCCTCTTCTGGAAGCGTTGGTATGGTAACAGCTTGGAAAAATAGATTGTTGCTTAACAGTGCCGTGGTGGTTGTGGATTCCTATGTCACTTCAATGGTGAACTTTAAATAAGCTATCAAAAGTGCTGAACCTAGTTGTGGTATAGATTTTAGCACTCTTGTTAGTAATTTTAAAGTCTCCAGCAAAACATGGATTGGGTCCTCTGTCCTGCTAATGTGGAACTCATCGGCTGCCACTTTAGCAGTGTGTAGTTCCAGACCATGAGGAGACCCCTCCCCAAAAGGAATCTCAAGCACTCTCAAATGAGCCCTGAGCATGTGACTTTTATCTGCCAGGCTATTTAAAAGACAGTTGACCTGATCCATCCTTAACTTAGCTTCCCTTGTAAGTGTCCAGCATAAATTCTCTCTGGATGCAAATCTCCCTGTCAAAAGTACAAACAGACATCTGATCAAAGGTCACCTCTCTTTTGTGTTTCTCTTTGATACCAAAATTTCTGTTTCATTTTTAACTGTCATGGTCAGTTAGGGGAACTGCATCTTGATGGGACATTACTGATGCATTTCATGTCTTCCCTTGCAAGCGGTGTGTGTATGTGTTTCTTTTCATTCCCTCTCCCTTCTGCCTTCCTCTCCTTTCATATCTTATGGGCGTTCTAATTTGAATGTGTTTTCATTTTTAATGGAATAGTTAAATTAGCTTTGAAAGTGCAGCTCAGCGCGGCTTCTGAAGATTGCCTGCTTATTAACCGAAGCTCAGTTTACTATGAGATGATACCCTGGGAACTGATAAAATAATTATCGTTCTTTTATTTGTGGCTTTATTTTGCTCTTGACTCAGGCAGTTTGCGGCACACAAAAGGCAGGAAGATCAGGATGTTCAGCAAGAGAGGGATGAGAAAGAGGTTTTTGAAAGGTTCTATATCTAAGAGGACATGTAGGATTGAAAGAAGGCATAATCAGAACAGATGAGAGGTACGAAAATTTCTCTGCACACTGACGTTGCCTCCCCTCAGCTCTGAGGAATATGGCTGCATTTTGCTTCCTCAACCAACCTTTTTTCAAGTAGGGCAGGTTAAAGTTTGTGCTACCATCTAACAGTAAGGATCTCAGAGGTATGGATTTGGGTGGGTCACAAGCATCTCCCCCCTCCATAACAAAAGAGGTTAATATGAAATGTGCATATGCTAATTTATATCTAGGGATGGAAATAGTTGCTGTAATTCAAATAAAAACACCCTGCCTCTCACCATTGTGGAGAAGCCTTGCACCAGCTGATCTTTGGACCTACATCTTCAGTCCACTGGTAACTGTGAATGAGTCACGTTGAAGATCTCTGATGCTCTATGGATGCCTGTCTTTTTAAAACCAGACTGGAGTCATTTCTGCACTAGACAGTTATAGCGTGATTATTCCACTTTCAACATCCTATGGAATTCTGGGGTTTGCAGTTTCGGGAGGGGCCAGGTGGCCCCTCCCAAAACTGGAAACCCCAGGATTCCATAGGATGTTGAAAGTGGAATAATCGTGCTATAACAGTCTAGTGCAGAAATGGCCTGGGACTGGACAGCTATTCAAACACAGGCTGTGGACACAGTTCAAAGTGTTGTTTATGACCAAAAAAACTGTATATGTTTTCAATCCAGCATTATTTGAAAGGTTTTATTTCCTTATAACCAGCCTTTTTGAATTTTAAGATCCTGACAGGAGGCCTTCCTCTTGTTTCCACCACTGTCACAGGCATACAGACAAGACAAAGCCTTCTTGGTGGCAGCTCCAGGTGGTAGAATCTCATCCCATGGGAAGCTAGACTTGCCTTCTTTCTGTTGTCTTTCCACCATCAGGCAAAGGCCTTTTTTTATTATTATTTAGACTCGACTTTGGCTGTTAATTGGTTGTTTCTGAAGGGTCTTTTAATGGGAGAGGGTGCTTCATGTTGGTCTTCGTTGTGTGGGTGTATGTAACTTCAAGTTGTCTCTTAATGCATGGTGACCTCATGGGTTTTCTGACATCATTTCCACACTAGGCTGTTATAGTGCGATGATTCCACTTTCAACCTCCTATGGAATCCTGGGGTTTGCAATTTAGGGAGGGGTCGGCCAGCTTGCCATTGCCTTCCTCCAAAGTATAACCCACAGTACCTGGCATTTCTTTGAGGTCCCCTATTCAAGTAGTAACCAGGCTCACTGTTATTGTGGCCTTTTCCGCATTTTATTTTTAAAATGGGGTGGTGCGTCCTCCAGCAAGGACGTTTGCACTTGGGGGCGAGCTGGGTCTGGACTACTTAATGTATGTCTGGACTTCAGCCTGCTCCGGAATGCCCAGAACTGGTGGTTCGCCGTGCTATTGAAAGACCGATTAAAAGAGAACTTTCAATAGCCTGGCACGCCCCAGTCCGTCGCTGCGCTAAGTGTAGACCTGCAGGCTCATGCCAGCGCGAGGCTGCAGATCTTCTGGGGGTGGGCTTCCAGCTGGCGAGCTTCCAGCCTCCACCAACTGGAAGCCTTCATTTTCATCTCCGGAGAGTGTGTAGCACGGGCACGTGCTCCTCCGGATCGGCGTGGATTGTCAGGGGGAGCGTGCCAGTCTGATGAGTAACGGACTGCCCCGTTTCCCCCAAGTGTGAAAAAGCCCTGTGTTCTAAATGCTTCTTGAACTGTCTTGCTTAATTGTTTTTTATACTTTTTTTTTAAAAAAACCTATAAATCATATTTAGCTGTATTTTGTTTTGGTTACTGTATTGGGAGAAGAGCAAGGTATAAACTGAAAAAGCAAATTGGCTGTCCTCTAATAGTCATACAAATTGTGGACTGTCCTGGATAAAGATGGACAGTTTACCTCCCCAGTTTTGGAGGAAACAGTCCAAAAAAGGAGGAAGAAAAGGGAGGAGAATTGTCAAAGGCCAGAGGGTTCAGAGGTTGCCCATGGCCCCCCTGCTGAAATACAAGCCTTGGCAGGTGTCCAAGCAAGCCAATCCATGGTACCACCCTTAATCATTAGAACCATAAGACATACAGAGGGAGTGGCTGCTGGAGAGCTACAGGATTCCCAGTTTCATTATAGTCTCTGGGGTGTAGCTATGAAGGAGGGGCAATTTTTTTTATTATTAATAAATTGCCTTTCTTCCAGGCTGAGATCTAAGATGAGTAATAAAGACTAAAAACAAGGTTAGCTAAAAACATGATAATAAAAATTTAAAAAGAATTAAAGAAATCATCACATTAAAACCGTATATGCAGCTTAGGTCCAGACTACTGGAAAACCTGTATTTCCCTGTATGAACTTGCCAGAGGTCTAAGATCTGCAGGGGAAAGCTTTCTCTCAGTCCCACTACCATCCCAGGCTCTCCTGGTGAGGACACGGGAGAAAGCCTTCTCAGTGGCTGCTCCCACCCCGTGGAATGCCTTTCCGTGGGAGGCTAGGCTGCCCCCTCCCTGCTCCCTTTCCACAGCCAAACAAAAACATGTATTTTCAAGCAGGCTTTTAATGAGTGAGCAGGGATGCTTTTACTTATTTATTGAGTTGATTTTTAAGAAATATTGTAAGGTTTCATAATTTTATATGTCTTTAATATTTTTAATTGTTTTAAATGTTTCTAATATTTTTTGACTTTCTGGAAGCCACCTTGGGTCCCACTGTGGGAGAAAAGGCAGCATATGAATGAATGAATGAATGAATGAATGAATTTTAAAATCAGAAGAGCAAAGGTAAAAACAAGAACATCCCCCCTTCCAATAAAAAGGCTCCCTACAAATAGTTACTCATTCAAAGCCTGCTTGAAGGAAGAGATCTTTATCTCTCAGAGAAAGGAGATTAGAGAGGGGATGAGCTTAGCCTTCCATAGAAGGGAATTTCAAAGGCTGGGAGCAGCTGCCAAGAAGGCTCTCTCCTGTGAGATGGGCTTGTGGATATGGCACGACCAAGTGAAAGCCCTCCCTTGAAGATCTTGAAACTCTGGGGTGTGTCATATAGGGAGACAGGTCATGACCAGCCCTTTGAATTATGCCCCAAAATAGACCACTAGCCAGTTAAGCTATTTCGGCAGGTGAGTTATATGCTCCCTGTGACAAAATGAGGTCATTGCCCATCCTCATAAGTGTTCTGCAGTCCCCAAATATCCTAAAGGCACAAGATCATGTCTGATCTTGGAAGCTAAGTAGGGTCAGCCCAGGTTAGTACTTGGATGGGAGATTGTCAACGAATACCAGGCCTATAGGCTATATTTCAGAGGAGGGAAGTGGCAAGACCACCTCTGAATATTCATTAACTTAGAAAATCCTATGAAATTCATGGGATCACCATGAGTTGACCGTGACTGGAAGGCATATATTGCTGTTGTTGTTTTTGCCTCCAAGTTGTTTCTGACTTATGGCTACCCTAAAGTGAACCTATCATGGTGTTTTCTGGAGCTGAGAAGGTCTGACACACCCAAGGACACCCAGCGGGTTTCCATGGCCAAACAGGGAATTAAATCCTGGTCACAGGAGTCATAGTTCAATGTTCAAACCACTACACTATGCTGGCTCTCGGAAGGCATATATACATAGAGTGAAATTTTCTGTCAGTTCGATTTGTAACTTGTGAGCCACCAAGACAAATTCAGCTTTCTTGGCATGCATTGTTATGTACAAGGTACTCAATAACCCCTTGTTTCTGCAGCCCCTAGGGAACTGGTAAAACATGAGGTATTAAAAGATAAAGATGTCTATCATTCAAAACATTAACTGAATCTGCCTATTCCCTGAAATCAGCATCTGAGGACACTTTATGGTCATCTCCTTTCAGAGAGCCCAAGAAAATGGTATAATGCAAAAGGGCCTTATTGGTCATGGCATCCTACCTGGAGAATGCTCTTCTCAAGGAGGCCCATAATATGCCAGACATAAGTGTAGTTGAGAAAAACAGAGCTTAGATAACAGATGTGGAAGTCCTGGAGGACAGCAGAATCAAAGACAGACAGAGAGAAAAAGATTATGAATGACTGAGACTTACAATCTGAGGATCAGCACCCCTAGGAAAAGAAAACAACTGTGGTTCCAGTAGCAATAGGTGTTGTGGGAGCAGTTCCAAATATATTGACAGAAGATCTGAATGAAATCACTGTTGCTATGATCATGATAGCACAATGACAAAAAATGGCGGCTTACAGCTGGTGGAGGCTCTCCACCAACCGGGGAAGCTCGCCAACCGGAAAGCCCGCCCCCCGCAGATCTGCAGGCATGCCCTTGCGCACGCCTGCAAATCCACACCAGGCTCTGCGACGGGGCTGCACGGGGCTGCACGATCATGCTTTTTAAAAACCTCTTCGAAAGTGGTTTTTAAAAAGCGCGCGGTGGCACCACTTCTGGTCGCCCTAGCATGGATTGGGGTGTGGAATTACACTGAAGTAATCCGCCCCAATCCATTTTACGGTGTAGATGACCTCCGTCAGAGGTCGCGCTACACCATTTTAATCCCCCATGTGGAAAGGGCCTCTGATTCTTGGACAGAATTTGTATCACTGATGGTCCAAAGCTCCAGTCAGTAATATCTAATAGACTGTGAAACTGTCACTACCACGACTGCTATTGCTACAGATGATGGTGATGATGATGTCAGTTTCAAAACGAATTTTGGAAAGGAACAACCAAGACATCCTTCAAGCTGGTGAGAAAAAAAAATGAGAGATCAATAGCAGTTTGCCTACTAGTTTTGTATACTGTTTTCAATACATTCACTGCACTTTTTCTGCAGATAGAAGAGACAGCAAAACCAGACTTTCTATCTGATAACAACCTTTCAGCAACCCTTTGCACTGTTTTATATCAGTTCCCAGAAGATGGCAGCAGAGGACTTCCATTTCCAACTCACCTTGGTAAAGGAGAAGGGATTGCAAAAACTGGGAAGTTTTTCTTATCTAAAGCCATTGAAGTTTTCAGAGACATCTTAAAGCACATCACTGATTACTCACTTCAGAAATATATTTATGCTAAGTCATCATAACACCTGAAAATAATGCTGCAAGAAGAAGAATCAGAATGTTTTTGAGTGGAGGGGGGAAACAACTCTTCTGGGCTTCAGCATATTGCTTTTTTAAAAAGCAAACATTTCTGTGTAGTATTCTCGTGCTCAGTGTTTTGAAGGGAAAGGTCAAAGAATCTCACAGTTATGTTTTTTTTTCAATGCAGTAAGCAGAGGAAATTCCTGAAATTCAGCAAAAGGTACAGATTTGCAGCGATTTTTGTAAAATATATGAATCTATCTATCTATCTATCTATCTATCTATCTAAGAGCAAAGTTTGAATCTTGAGTGAGATACATGTATATTAGTAGGGCTTTCTTTCTTTCTCATGGCATCATACTGAATTGATTTGTCTCTTTTACTTTCTGACTCCAGAAACTTTCTTGGTTAATAGCTCAAGGTTCTTTGGTCTAGAATTTGGAAATATAGGCACAGAGCAGAGAGCATGGCCCAAGTGTGGAGACAGTCAGCCACCAAGCTGAACATAGGTTCCATTAATATTGGGGTGTACCTGGGCACCCTCCCACACCCAATCAGTGGCCGGGGGAGGGCAGAGTTGCGCATACGAATTCTTGGATGCTGCTGTTCATCCAAGGCAAGGGATGTTGCTGGAGAAGGAGGCAGTGATTATGTCCTTCTCCAATACTCCCCAAAGCACTTGTGCTGGCCTAATTGGGAGTTACACCTGCTGTATATCACAAACAAGATTCTAGCCCTCAACACTAATTTTCCCAGAATAGAAGAAATGTCCATTGGTCATTTCCAGAATTTAGAATTTTGCTTTTTAAATCTAATTGGTTAAGGTACTTTTTAAGCCACCTGCCCAGAAGCTTGTTACATTACTTATTGCAAAGCTCCAGAAGTACCTTACTGGATTCTTATTGTGCACATGGTACATTCATTGCCACTGTTTTTCATAATTATAGATGATGGTCTCAGCATGTCTTTGTTCTACCTTTTTTGTTGTTTAAAAGAGGTTTCATACCACTCTCTGCTGCTGTTTCTAGAAATATGACACTGTTGAGCAACAGGAACAAGTTTGTAAGCTTCCTGGAAAAGCAAGCTTGTGTGCTTTTCTCACCCTAAGCTGGTGAAGATGGGAGTTTTTACCTCCCTGTCATGCTTCGCCCCCCTCTCTTACTACACTCCACCATGCCTGCTTGCCACCATGATTTCCTTCCTTTCTGCATGCCTGGCTTTGTGTAAAGAAAGTATCATTCACATGAAACAGATCCACCTAGGCCTGAACTTCCAGACTTTGAAGGGTCCTCAGTGCCAGCCACTGTGAGATGGGAGCATCTTGAAAACTGCTTGTGTGCCAGCAGCACAAATAATCTCCAAGCCACCTGTACTGGAAAGGGAAGTCAGAAGAACACTTTTTTTAAAATCTAAAATAAAGTGTAACATTAGCTTAGGCACTGTTGACTACACTCTGTAAAGCAGAAAGCTTAGGAGCTGACCAAGGGGATAAGAAAACAGATACCAAGGTGACTGAGGCCATTTCCGCACTACACTCTTATAGCGCAATTATTCCACTTTCAACATCCAATGGAATCCTGGGGTTTGCAGTTTAGGGAGGGGCCGGAAATGGGAATCTCTTCATGTCACATCTATAATGAGGCAAGTATGTGAAGACTGTGGCCAGCCAGACTCTGTTGAATGGCAGCTCCCATCTTCTCTTACTGTTGACCATTCTGGCTACGGTTGATGGGAGGTGGAATCCAGCAACAAATGGAGAGCCGCATGTTCCCCAGCCCTGCCTTATGGGAGGTCATTCTAAGACTCTTCTGTCTTTCACAACTTGTGGAGTGGGGGAGAAGGTAGTCATAACCTGGTTTCTCATACTTGATATTTAGTAGTTATTTTTGATAAAAAGAGGGGAAGACTTCAGGGTGAGCCTCAGGCCTGCATTCAGTGGTGGCTTTTGGCTTTACTGCCAGTGGGGTGGTGAATACACTCTGGATTTTAATCTATTAAGAGCGATCTGATGTGCATCTTTGATAGCTCCCTTTACGTTCAGACTGAGACCCACCTGCAATTCTGTGCTCCGCTGACATCAAAGTCACTGACTGCTCCTGTCTACCCTAGTCAGTGATAACAATGGTTGTTACTGTCTGTGCAAAGAAGAACTAGTAGCAGCAGTGTCAGGTAGATGGGGAAGGGGGTAGTCCAAAGTCTTACTTTAAACTCATGGGATTATGGATCAGCAGCACTTATAGCATTAATCAGTACTTTTCTTCTACAGAGTGAGCATTGTTCCACACATATATGTGTGCGTAAGTGTGCATTCGTTCATAATGTGCGGACACATAAGATGCTTTGTCTGCCTTCCTAAGATGTAAAGTTGCTGAACATTTATGTAAGAATATATGTATCATGCAGGTATGGTGCACTTGTCAAGTATGCTGTATTGGCTATGGTTCATGTGCCAAGTTTCTGGCTGCCAAGCTATAAACAATTCAGTAGGCTCTGATAAACACTGTCAAAGGAATGAATTCCTTTGATTAACAAATGTGTGTTTTTAAAAACCTGTTGATACTATTGCTATAGTTACAGGAGAACATTAAAAAAAGATAGAGAACCTCAACAAATGGACTTAAAATATACTGCCTGTCTGCACTTACTTATTTTCAAATATAGTCAAGAAACAAGCCTTTGCATCTTACTGGTGAAATCTGAGGCAATGTTCCCACTATTAGTTGTCTTGTATGCCTCAAAAAGTGTCTTTTACTTCAAGGCATTCATTTTTTTAAAACAGTAAACTTGCTTTTTCTGTACCATCCTAAACAAGATTGGGAAACTGGTGGCCCTTTAGATGCTTGGCTTCACCTACAAGCTCACTAAATGGTGAGGTGTGATGGGAACAATAGCTCAACTACAGTTGTTCCCCAAACCTCTCCTAATTGATCTTCTACATCAGAGATGGGAACTTTTGGCCCTGTTGATACTGAGCACTACAGTTCTTATCATCCACTGGTTATGCTGGGTTGGGGCTTCTGGGAACTGAAGTCCAAAATAGCTGGAGGGTCAAAGGTTTCCCATCCCAGTGCTGCATTGTTCCTATTATTTTGGCTTCCTTCCTCTTCCAGCCCTTACCTGTATTTTAGGTACTTGTTGCAGAAGATGAGCCTTTTCAGATAGGGATCGTGTCACTCCTGTGGTCTGTGCAGCACTTTGTAATCTGTTATTGAAAATGTTGTTGCAAGAATAATCATGGCAGGGTTGAAATAATCTCGTGTTTTCTTCTTCTAGCAAGGATGTTCTCACAGGGGGTGTGGGTGATTAACAAATAATATCAAATCCAGAAAATTCCCATAAAAGAGATTTCACTTGGCTGGATATGTCCTCAAATGTCTTCCAGTCTGTCTTGGAAAATAAGATACACGCCCTTATGGATAAAATACTGCTTATCACTTTCCTTTCAAAGTGAATCAGCTGGATACCTCAACTTCCAAGTTGACTGTTCACTCTCTTGCTTCCATTACCATCTTGATTTTGTAAAAAAACAAATGCCTGTTGTGCTCTAAACAATCCAACCCTGGAACATTTGGTCCACAGCAAAAATGGCTTTCTATAGGGACCCGTCTGTTGCGAGTGCAGCTGGTGCTCACTCTTTCTACTCTCAGCTCTACAGGTGACTGAGAGATGTGCACATGAGGCACCATTTGGAGGGTTACAATTTCTGCAAGAATTGATAGAGATAGTTCTCATATTCACCCTGTACATGTGTTTTATATGCTTAAGGGATGCATAACTGAGCATTTCTACTTAATCAAGTGGACCTGTTGTAGATAAGAATAATAATGCTGCATTCAGCAGCTGCATCCTCTCTAGAGGCTTTTGTACGTTCCTACCTTCATTACATTGACAGGCAGCCTGTCCCACAAGTAGCTTAAGGTTTCAATGTGCTGCCATTCTCCCATACTTATTGTCAGAACAACTCTGTTGATGTAGTTTAGGCTAAGGATCTATGGAGTGACCCATGGGCACCCAGTGAACTTTATGCTTATTTGGGGAATATTATTACAAAGTCATGGAGAGCAAAGAGGATGGGTAAGATTTGCTGGCATCCTGTTAGGGACAAACACAGCCATAAGTGTGTTATACAAGTAGAGTGATTTGGAGGGGGGGGCAATGCAAAATGGTGGTATCCAGCTGATGGTATTGTAACTAGAGTTGCACATTTGGGGCCACTGTACATGTGGTTGTTCATTAAAATACACAGAGTAGTGTGCATTGCCTCAATGCATTTCCTGTGTACAGTGTGCATTTCAATTTCACATTGGCTTGTCGGCCTTGACCATTTATTCACATATGTTGTGCCACGTAGGCATTCAGTATAGGACGTATGTAATGTAACTATGCTGAAGTGATTTGAGAGCTTGGCCACTGGTTGCAAAACCAATACAATTGATTAAAGACTTTTTCACCTGCTGGGTTACCCATAAAATTTTTATTAAAACTTGCAATGTTAAGTTTATTTCCTTGCTTTTCCATAGCTTTTTTTTTAATTAGTAGTGATAATAACAACATTATAGAGATTAAATGAACCTCATATACTACATTTTCCAGCCCCCCAGGAGACTTGGGAAAGTGGTTTAGCAAAGCACATTTGTCGTTGTTCCTAATCGAGTTACAGTAATTGACACCTATAATTTTGATTTGACTACTGTGTGTTTAATCCAAAGCATTACCTGGAGATATTTTGTTGCTCCCCACCCCCACCCCCACGATTTTTGCATAACACTTTGAATGAGACAGTTAAGGTCTGTATAATAGATTTGGGCAGTCCAAGTGTTAATGGGATGTCATGGCCCTGAGTAAACAGCAACCTAAAGCAAAGATGGGCAACTACGGGGGCGGGGGTTAGGCAGACTCATTAACCTCATGGGAGATCTATCAAGACTTCATCTGAAAAAAAAAATTGCATCCAAAAATTTTCCAGGTGATCTCCTTGTCCTGGAGGAATGTCAAAGTGCCTCTCACAGCCCCTAAGAGACATTTGGGGAATTTTTTTTTCAAGGGGGACTTTTTTCAAGGAGGCCCTAGAGGCTCATGGAGCACACTTTTTCCTTCACTAACTAAAGCAAGTTACCTTCTCCAACCTGGTAGCTTAGATGATGGGATTTGTAGTGCAACATGACCTGGAGGGTACCAGGTTACAGAATGCTGACCTAGATGATTTTTAATGCTCAAATTCTGTCATCACTGAATTTGGAGAGAAAATATGGAAAGGCAGCATGAGAGCTTTAATATCCATAATTCCTGGAAAGTGAGAAAGCATCATGGCTATCAAGAGGTTCCTAGAATGCCCAAGCCAACATGACGAGCCATACTGGTTGGGGGAATTTGGGGAACTATTGTCCTAAAAAGTAACTTTCCTAATATCTGGAAAGTGAGCAGAACTAGTATGTGCTCTATTTGCTGGGCTGACATTCATTTCAAGGTACTCTTACTGCATCAGGAGACATTGCTACAGAGATATAACTACAGAGACATAACTATATCTTCCAATGTTCCACCCTGTTTGAGTGAAGATACTTCTGGCTTTCTTCTGCATTCATCCTCCTGCTCTCTAGCAACACAGAAATGACGGTTTTGGGGTATGTGTATGTTGTGCTGCTGAAAAGGAAGTTTTGGGGTGTCTGTTGGTCATTGCATGTGTAGTGACTGCAACAGTGAATTGCGATCCCTAAATGCAGACTTACAACATTGTAATTAAGGAACAAGATGCTAAGTACGCTCTGTCTCAAGTGTTTGTCATGATACAGTAGCATTATGATGATTGATATTTCCATGCATTAGAAAACATAACTGCAGTTGGAGAAGCTAAGATTTGCCTTGACTCATTTGAGCTAAACAAGGGGGTCTTTTTTAAAATGAAAATCTTGCTCACTGAAGTGATTTGCCTATGGAAAGAATTGCCTTTTACTTGCTTCTCCAAGCAAAAGCTCTTTTGGCCATCACCAAGCTGCAGGTGAGGGTTAGATGGAAGAGAAGTTTCTTGCAAATGGAGAGTGATCTACAGAAGCAGATGCAAACTAGGTAGTTGATATCTGATTGATCATCAGACTCCAGGGGAGACAGGCTACCAAACCCAAGCACAAAGGCTTCTTTGACTATTCAATGAAACAAACTGTTCAAATTGAGAAGCTGGTTGGAGGGCTGTCCCTGCCACTAGGTACGGTGAGGTAATTGCCTTAGGTGGCAGGTGCTGAGGTCCATCTCCCACTGCTGTCATTAAATTGCTGGCTGTTCCCCTGTGGTGAACGATAAAGTGGTGTCCACCAAGATCCCATCCAGGCAGAGGCATATCTAGGTTGGGGCAAGTAGGGCACGTACCCCTGGGCACCAATGCTGGGGGTGGCACAAAAAAGCCATACATGTAGGAGTGTGGTTGTGGGTAGGGGTAAGAAAGTAGAGGCCAAACTTCTACACTTGCCCTAGGTGCTGTTTACACTAGATACGCCATTGCATCCAGGTTCAACTAAACTAGCCTCCTAACTCAGGTTTGGTGGAAGAAGATATTAAACAGAGTCCTATTTATTATCTCAATTCAAGTAAACCTATTACCTCAATTGTAGAATGGCAATTCACCACCGGGTAAATCACATCAATTCAGCATGTCTACTCTCATTGGGATGGAATTCGGGCCACAATCCATCAGTAGTGCAAAGCAAGATTCAGCTAGCTGTCCAGTTATGTATTAGGCCAGAAGTGCCATTTTGTCATTTTCTTCTAGCAGCAAAATGAACTTATACCTCACAGTCAGCTATGGGTGATCCAAAACCACAGTACAAACTCTAGTGGATCTCTGTTGGGATGAGCTGCATGTGTACTCACACTTGAAAGTATGGCCCAGCACAGAGTTGATTACAATGCCACCTGCCCATTTTGTGGCCCACTGATTTTGCTCTTGGCCACTTCACTAAAGTGTGTATGAGACAGTTCTCTTTCAAAAAGAAGAATTCACATTCCTGGAAACCTTGCTTCAGAACATAAAAGTGGTAATGTGGTAGTAGAGCTTTTCTCATCATTTCTGTCATGTTTCAGCTGGTCTGAAGCACCCATGGGGCAAGAAGGCAAATCCCAGTGAACATTTCACTCCAACAGTGGCTGGAGCTAAACTCAGGCCTCTTTTACAGTTGGTACAGGACTACTCCATTTTTGGCTCCATTTCTTACCACCAAAAAGAAAGTCTTCAAGAGGCAACAGAATCTATTCACAGGATAGGTTGGATAGTTCCTTTACAGGAAAATGTGAGACATAACAGTGGATCTCTCAAGCAGAATAAATTGCAAAGCAGAAGCTGAACAACAACCTGTTCTACATCTACCCACCTACATAGTCTTCTTTCTAAAATATATAAAATTAGACTTTACATACAAATTCTTTGTCCATAATCAAATATGTGGCCTAATACAGGGAGAGGAAGGAAGGAAGAGGGACCAGGAGAGGGAGGGAATAAAAATGGTTGCAGATTAGAATGATGTAGGAAGAGAGAGGGTGTGTGGAAAAACAAATATGCAAACTAGCAGTTAGTCAGTATAGGCATGCAAAGGTTGCAAACTCTAACATCCTTTGAAGTTTGGATTAAACCCTGGAATGGATTCATCTCCCCCTGGCATGGGAGCCACTAGCCACCACTTGTAGCATTATTGGCTTGTATAATGGGGATTCTGGAGATGTTTTCAATATGGTTCTGTCCCTCATGACGGTCTTTATGAATGCCAGGCTGAGTCCTCATCTTCACTGAGTCCTCAACTTCAATACAAAGAGTATCTTCAGTTTTGAACTTGCACTACACCTGTAGAAATCAAAGTGTGTGCCAATTAGAGCAGGACTGGATCTGATTGTAGGACGCCAAGCCACCTAGGTTTTCAGGACTAAAGAGAATTGAAAATCCATGTTGAGGGACACTTCCCCGTTCTGCAGTCCTAACTTGAATTTGTGTATTTGCACCAGGTCTGAAGCTTCTTCAGTCATATGCAAAATAACAGACAAGAAACAATAACCTGCTCCTGAATAATTCATGCTGTTTGTGAGTCACTTTAAAAGCTTTCCTCTTAAATCGCAGATTAGCATTTTTCTTGCTTCCCTAATCAAAGGGTGTTTTTTCAACAATTCCCAGAGCTTCTGAGATGTATTTCCACTATTTTGACTCTGGATTCAGTTCTCTCTCTTCTTTCCTTTGTGATTTCACTTGGCCTTTGGAAAGCCTCATAGCTTGTTCAGAAGCCTACAAAGTTCAAGAGCTTTTCAGCTAAATGGTGAATATTTTAAAAACCAGGAAAGCTATTTCCCTTCTTTGTAAAGAGCCTTTTAAAAACGACACAATTGTGTTTTTATAATATAATTTGTCATTCATGGCTGCAGTCCATGACACAATTGGGAAATGCATAGGCTTGCCTTGTTGCACTGTAATACAATATACTGCAATGGGGGGATTGTGCAGCCTTCTAGGTATTGCTGGATTGCAACTGCCAGAAGCCCTAGGCAGCTTAGCCAGTGGTGAGAAAACCTGGGAATTGCAGCCCACAAACATCTGGAAAGCCACATTATTCCCATTCCCGCTATATACACTGAGAATAAGTTCCATTAATCTTTATAAACCTGAATCTTTCTGAATAGGCTTGTATTAAAATAGTCTGTTCACATGGTGTAATCAGGTTTTTCAGTTCTTCAGCTATTGCAAGTAGCATTATTGTAGGAGAAGATTTTTTTCAGGACTTGCTACTTTCATAACAACTAGCAGCTTAGGTCAAGGTGACCTAAGATGGAGCCTGACACTTGAAACACTTAGATATTTGTATGTGGAGATTGATTAACTGGCTATGCACAGCTTCAACTGCTTATGTTGTGTTTTCCAGGAGACATAACTTTAGTAAGAATGGAGCTAACACAATTCACCATGCTTTGAGGGCATCATGTAAATTCTTCCTCTGCTGGAAGTAATATTTGGCAAAAGAACTGCATTTACTGTTTTTTAAAACGAGTGGCTTGTAGTATTCAGATTTTGTTAAAAAAAGTTCTAAAACTATCTCAGTTACTCTTGAGAAACAGAAAAATGAAGTAATTTTACTTTTAAAATAGTAAAATAATGGTAACCAACTATTTTTCAGAGACTTGGAACAACAACTGTTAACTAACTCCTTTAAAAAGAAATTAAGTAACTTATATTGGCAGGCTTTCATTAGATGATGAGCTTAGATTGTTTTATTGTAAGGGCATTTTCACACTATGGCCATTTCTGCACTAGAGTGCTACAGTGCTATTATTCCACTTTCAATATCCTATGGAATCCTGGAGTTTGCAGTTCAGGGAGGGGCCTCAAAGGCCCCTCTCTAAACTGCAAACTCCAGGATTCCATAGGATGTTGAAAGTGGAATAATAGCATTATAACACTCTAGGGCCGAAATGGCCTAAAATGCCGTGATTCCACTTCAGCTGTCACAGCTGGCATGTGCAGTTGCATCAGGACTTTGCAGGGTTCTTTTCTTCTGCTGGTTGCACTGTGACTTACTGATGGAAGTGGGCTGGACACATTATCCTTCAGCCCCCCACTCACCAGTGCTGCAGAACTCCTTTGCTTGGTATAGCAGCTTGGCTTTTAAGGTAGGTTTGCTGGGGTTGGGTCAGCAGATAGAACATAGCTACGACATCATAGCTACATACTCCATGCAGGATCTTGGCCTCTTTTAAGATCTACAGGGGAGGGCTTTCTCCCGGTTCAATCGCCATCACAGGCATGTTAGGTGAGAACACCCCGGAGATCCTTTGGGTGGCTGCTTCCGGGCTCTGGAACTCCTTTCCGCAAAAGGTCCAGTTAGCCCCTTTCTGTTCTCTTTCTACTGGAGGGCAGAGACATTTTTATTTAGGGAGACTTTTGATTTTTAATCATATGGCAAAAGGATGTTGAAAATGATATGCTATGATAAACATAATTTAAAAGATATAAGATAAAAATTATGTTTGAATTGTATTTGAAATTGCCTCTAATCATGTTTTTGAAAAATTGTAACATAAAATTAATTAATTTAAATTTAAATTATTGCAGTCTGCTTTGGGTTTCATGCTGGGAGAAAAGCAGGCTATAAACTGAATGAATGAATAAATGAACAAATGAATGAAACAGTGAACTTGTATTTAGAATGCCTGAATAGGGCTAAAATCAATAGCCTGATGTAGGGATCAAGATGAATGGAGTATAACAGTGTCATTCTCAGTGTTGTGAACAATACTGCCACCATGGCATGTAGGCCAGCTATCTTTTCCAGAGCATATAAAAATGCCGTTTGGGCATTGCTGTGCTAGCTGGGTGATTCTGGAAAGTGCAATCCAAAAAGTAGCCTTTTCAAGCTCTGTTTTCCTCCAGACTAAAACTGGGAGGGTTACACTGTAAGTGTTATATACTAGGTAAATTCTATCTTATTTTCTGTCTCCACTGATAAGGCTATAATAAATCTTTTCCTCTTTCTTGTCAGTCAGATGTTGTCAGACTCCAATGTTCATAGGCCTGGAAGGCATAACCAGTGATGAGAGATATAGGATTGGGAACTGCTGTCCAAAATTCGTTTAGAGGGCTACAGATGACCCACTACTGTGCTAGCCTTTTCCTTGATGGTACAACCCCTCCAAAGGAAAGTACATCTCTAAGAAGTTCATAACATGGGATGACTCTGTGGTGTAGGGACAGAGAGTCAAGGGTGGTGGTGCACCCTGGGCAGCATTTTTGGGGGGCACGGTCACTCCTTGCCTGCTCCTGTGTGCCCTCGCCCCTTCTCTGCAGGGCATCACCCCTCCCCTGCATGCTGTCACCCTGCCCACGTGCACCAAAGCCCCACTCCCATGCCTCCAGCCCCATCCCTATCCCACTCATGCCAAACTAGGCCACTGGGATAACTGGTTCTTTCTCCTGATATACAACTCTTGTTTTTCGTAGTGCAGAAACTCTGAGGACTCCTGGCTAAGAATCACCAGGCTGTGATTCTATTTTTAATTTCAACAGGGAATAATTGGGTTGTGACAATGGGGAGAGGGACAAAATGAGAACATAAGAATTTCTTCCCTCCCATGACATTTTCCTTCAGGTTCCAAATTTCTAGCAAGACAGTAACTTAAAACTTCAGTTGAGCATGTAGAAATACAGGATGCCATTCAGTCTTGCAGCTAACTAGAATTATGAATCTGTAACTGCTCTGTATTCAGCAAGTCTTAATGTAAAACTATTTAAGCCTCCCCCCACCCCGTCCACCTTAACAGCCAGCAGCCAAATTGGGCAAAGGAAGACTGTTCAGCTGGCAATTTGGGCACAAGGAGATGAGGCTCTGACAATGACTTTCAACAGGGCTCCTACTTCTGATTGTTGCCACCTCACTTGCTGGCAGGAGGGGGGTGGAAATGTCCTCCTCCATGTGCCCCAAACGCCAGCTGAAGAGACCTCTTTGTTTGTTCCAGCTGCTGGGTGTGAAGGTAGATAAGGGAGGGATGGGGCTGGGAGAATTACTTAGCCCATTTCCGCACTACATTCTTATAGCACAATTATTCCACTTGCAACATCCTATGGAATCCTGGGGTTTGCTGTTTCAGGAGGGGCCAGCTGGCCCCTCCTGAAACTGCAAACCCCAGGATTCCATAGGATGTTGAAAATGAAATAATCGCACTATAAGAATGTAGTGCGGAAATGGTTTTAGATATACATACATAACTAAGTAGCCATTGCAGAATAGCAACAATTGTTTAAAAATACATATCATGAAAGGGGGCAGACAAAGTTACCAAGGGAATGTGAACACAGCAAAATTGTTCTAGTGTGAACAATTTTCAGTGTCTCTCCTTGTAATGCTAAAAATTTAGAGAACGAAGGGAAATTTCACTGGAGGGGGCAGAATACTTATCTGGAGGGGCAATGCCCTCATTTTATCCCCCTCTCAGCTACACCCTGGCAACCTCTACTGACTCTGTGGCCCAGAAGTGGGCTTGTGGCAGACCATCACAATCAGCTATAGTATCTTTTCCAGCTCTTTGGCTGGACCAACAGCTCATTCTGTCATCTGAGCCTGCCAGAAGTCAGCCCAGCTGCTCACAGACTGACATGCTGCTGAAATGACAGCTCCAGATTTCACACGCGGGTGCACCATAGTCACAGGGGAGTTCCTTTATTCCCCCCCTCATTCTCGTTCCGCTATTAGGTTTCAAACTTCCCCGCTGAGTGGATATCCTCAAGTCATACTAGCTATGTTTAGTTATGCATTGAACTTACAGGAGTGGAACTAATCCAGCAATTCAGCTCCAGGCAGAGAACAAAGGGGAATAAGGCTTGCATCAGGTGAATGTTTAAGACTTTTACAAAGCAAAGGCACCGCAACAGAGCTCCAGCTGCACACATTTCATCTATCTGCCCACCTGCTTTACAATGAGGTGGCAAAGGTGGATCACACAGAAGATGGCTTGTGTGTCTGTTCACTGTCACCGACGAAGTCGAAGGCCCTGTCCTTGAAACTTAAGAGCACAACAGAGTGGCCTGAAAGAAGAGGACGCAGACTGCCCTGACACAGAAAATGAACTCCACCACATGAGTGTTTAATCATTCCTTTATCGATATCATGTTCTGTAACACTTTGTACTTGTGGATAATCGGATGTGACTACGGGCCTTTCCAGACTACCCTGTTATAGTGCTATTATTCTACTTTCAACAACCTATAGAATCTTGAGGTTTGCAGTATAGGGAGGGGCCTTTAAAATTCTCAGCCAGAGAGCTCTTTGACCTCAGGAAACTACAAACCCCAGAATTCCACAGGATGTTGGAAATGGAATAATAGCACTATAACAGTGTACACAGGGCTACCCATGTGCTTAGTCAAGAAACTTCAATTAGTTCAGAATATGGCAGCCAGGTTGGTCACCGGAAGATCTAAAACCAACCACATAACACCAATTCTGAAGTCTTTACATTGGCTGCCTATTAGTTTCCAGGCACAGTACAAGGTGTTGGTTCTTACCTTTAAAGCCCTTCATGGCTTGGGGCCAGCCTACCTGCGGGATCGCCTTCTCCCATATAATCCGCCCCACACACTAAGGTCCTCTGGGAGGAATTTACTGCAGCCAGTCAGAACTAGGTTGGCTGCGGTTGCCCAGAGGACCTTCTCTTCTGTTGCTCCCAAGCTGTGGAATGGCCTGCCGGAGGAGACCCGGCATATTACCAGTCTTGACGGCTTTAAAAAAGCCGTCAAGACTGCTCTCTTCCGACAGGCCTTCCCAGACTAGTACTTCACCGCCTCCCACCCACTGTCTTGCTCTTCTTTTAATAGTCAGTTGGTTGTTGTTAATTGTTAATTGTTGTGTGTTTTAGGGGATTGGTTTTAGATGGGTTGGTGGGTGGGGAGGATTGGGTATGTTTTTTAATGTTTTTTAATGTAATTATTGCATTATTGTTGTTCACCCCCTCGATCCATGGGGAGAGGCAGCATAGAAATAAATAATAATAATAATAATAATAATAATAATAATAATAATAATAATAATTAGTGCAACAAGACACTAGGACTCTCTGAAACTGTCTGTTTGCCAGAGTGTGGCAAAGTTACTTTTTTGGGATTGTAGTTCATAAAATCCCCCAGCCAACATAGACATTGCTGTCATAGAATGGAAATGGCAGAGATTGACAAAGGTTTTTTCTTTTTTCTTTTTTTTACTATAGCTCCCAGAACCCTCCAGCACAGCCACTGCTACCTAAGGGTTACTGGGAGCTATAGTCCAAAAGAGTAAACTTCCAAAGCTGTGCTTTTTGCATTCCAAGTCACTTTCATATGTGTTCATCCACAAATCTTTTCCATCTTTTTTTCTACATTCAAAATCTGTGCAAAATAAAGGAATTGGAATTTTTTGTCACTAAGAAACTTTAAAAAGAACACTTCCCACTACCTGCAATGTTACTTCCTTTATTATTCACATTGAGTGTTATGGTTACAATGCATTGGTTGTGGAATGGTAACTTAAAAAAAAAAAAGTACCCAACAAGAATATGGATATAATTATTCAACACATTAGTTCTTGAAAGAAGCAACAAATAATTTTAGCAACTTTCTTCCTGTTGCAAGAAGCTCTTCAAAGACTGCAGTTTTGGAAGACTATTAACTGTTCAGGATTTACTTACCTTCTGTGTAAAAAATGCACTGGTTGGGAACTTATTCTGCACAATGTTTGCATATGGTGTTTGTGCCCAGAAAACAATAAAATCCTATTTTCTGTGCAAAAACCACATTCAAATTTTATGCATAATAATAAGAAGGAGCAGAAGGGGACTCAGAGAAGCTTACAACAGTTAAAACAAACATAGCTAAAAATTCACAGTATACAAAAATAAAAATAAATGTAATTAAAATAAGAACAATTAAAACTAATTAAAAACAAATACCTTTATAAAAAAAAATAAGACAAGTCCAGTATATTATGCAAATTTATCCCACTAAGTACAGTATTTGCCAGTGTGTAAGACATACTGGTATATGAGACACATCCCATTTTCAAGCAGTATTTTTCGGGAAAAGAAGTGAGTCTTTCATGCCAGCAAATAATCAGTCCCTAATGGACTGCCACAATAAAAAAGGATAATAAGGGGTTTATCTCCTTGAGGAAAGATAATGAGGGTGCCAGCTGTTACCCCAATGACAGACCCCATTCCAAGGGGATATAAAATTGATATCAAATATACCTGCCATGTCAGAGAGGTTGCCTGGGTGGGTGCGTAGACAAATAGGTTGAACAACCGAAACTAGGTCAAGGCCAGGAAAGTCCCCAGTCACCTTTCTCAAGGAGACCTCAGACTAAACACGTCCACACAAACAAAGGGTCCTCAGCCATGACTAGCCAACTTGAGGGAATTACTGGGTTTTCCCCAGGTTGAGCAACTCTGTCTTTGGAAAATCCTACGAAGGCGAGGTACATCTGCATGAACTAATCATGCAAATTATCAGGTTGCTATTGTGTGACATTTTCCCCTTTATTTTGGCCATTGTTCTTCCTGGGAGAGGGCCTGCCCTTGAGGTACATTCTGCCCTGTCTCTTTGAAGAGCTCTCTGCCACACCAGCAGACTGGCACTCTATTAGTGGAGCGATCCTCTCAGCCACCTCTCCTTGCTGAGCTCTGTCCAACTCGCCACTTCCCAGACTGAAGACTTCTGGATCAGTGCAGTATCACCACCTTTACACCCTCTCCGCTATATTCCCTATCAATTTTCACCTCTTTCCCTTCTCAATAGGTCCTGTGTGCATGAGTGAGTGAGTGCATTGGTGCATGAGAACACATTTATTAATAAGAACCATTTGTTAGTACGTTTGTCTGTCTTTTTGCTTGGCCTGACCCCATAAACATTGAGCAAAGGATTCTGCTCAGTTACCCTGCCCCTCGTTTTGCTATTGCCAGTGCTCTGCTCATTTCCCCAACTTTTACATTTGTGGAGTGAATCAAGGTGTCCCCCAGGGGACCCCCAGAAGTCAGGGTAACACAGTCACTCTGGGAAGGGAGTTTTAGAGCCTGGGGAAAGCCACTGAGAAGGTCCTCTCTGGTGTTCTCACCAAACATGGCTGTGAGGGTGGTGGGATGGAGAAAAAAATCCTCCTCAAAAAAATCTCAAAACACAAGCAGTTTCATATGGAGAATACAGTCCTTCAGATATTCTGGAGACAAATATGCTGAGATGAAAAATCTTGAACTGCAAAGATTCTCATCTGTCCAGGATTCTTCTCATCAGGGTTTTCTGACACTTGAGAAACACGTTTTCTGACTATTTTTCAAATGTTTCTGAAATTCATTCCATCCCCTGAGCATTTTCAAAACATCCAATAACTGAGAAATATCTGAAAATATTTTTTTCCAAGTTAAAAGTAAAGTATACTGGAGTTCCCTCACTAGATTATAATTTTTAATTTTTATATTAAAATATTTCCATCTCATTTTTTACTGTGGGATCTCAGGAAGCACAGAAGTAGAACAATACAACTGATTGCTCCAGTTTTGCTTCCTAATGGTTACCCATGCCCATTCCTGTCAATGAGGCACTGCTGCAGGTTAACCTCTCTGCTATCAGGACGTATGCCCAGATATTGGCTCATGCAGAACAGGGGGCTGCTCTCCAGAAGGCAGGAGAACTGTGGTATATGCTGGAAGTAAAAATATGTTTCCAAAATGCTGCCCTGCTCCTCAGTCAATAGATTATGGATGAGAATCATTACTGTTAGTGTGAATGATCAAGGAAATGACTTTGTAGGAAATCAGGAGTATTCATGCTCATTTCAATGTTTCTTGGTGTCTGGCAAACCTTTCTGATTCCTTATCGTCCTAAAACAAGGGACATATTTCTAAACATGTAAAGGAGCCCAACACTTGGAAAGGTGACACATTGAAAATACCAAAAAGAAAGCAGCTTCCTTCCAAGAGAAAAGAACACTACAGACATTCAGCAAGCAAGGATAAAATGAATTCCTGACTTCCATATTCATTTGTGATTTATGGTTTCTCTTTGTTCAGCCATTTTTAGAGCGGGGAGAGCTCTGCGTGGATACACAGAGACAATTATTCTAGGTTCTCCAAGACTATCGCAATGAATAGCTCAGTTCAATATCCCCACTGAGAAAGATGAGCTCTCCCTAGAAGCTCAATGATTAACCTGTGGCTATTATATTTTGGACATACAATGAGACCTCATGACTCATTGGAACAGATAACAGTGCTTGGGGAAGTGGGAGGCAGTGGGAGAAGAGGAAAACTATATTACAGACGGATTGATTCAAATAAGGAAGCTGTGGCTCTGAGTATGAAGCCGTGGTGGCGCAGTGGTTAAATGCTGGTACTGCAGCCACAAGGTCATGAGTTTGATCCTGCGGGGTTCCAGGTTGACTCAGCCTTCCATCCTTCCGCAGGTCGGTAAAATGAGTACCCAGCTTGTTGGGGGCAATTAGCTAAAATATATGTAAACTGCTTAGAGAGCACTTAGCTGACAAACAGTATAGAAATACACATGCTATTGCTATGTGAGTAGGGCTACAACTGATCAGGGCAATTGGAGGTCTCTCATTTGTAGCATTACCCTGTGTTGAAGCTGACTTGACAGCAAATAAGAACAACTACAACAAAGGTGACAAAATGACATTGTTTGAATTTCTCCCCAGATTTGGGTGTTCCAAATTACTACGCTGTTTGAAGAAAAAGACAGACATGTCAGTGATTTATAATTGCCATCCTCTTGGTGTTTTTTAAATGGAAACCATTATTTTCTCGTCGAGTTCCTGGGCTTTTGTTCAATTTGCTGCATTGTTGCTGTTGCTAACTTGCATGAAATAGACTTTGATTTATGGTGATCTTATGAATGAGAGACTGCCACGTAACCCCGTTTGCAGCATATTTGGAGTCTGTATATAGTTTTCTAATCTAGCTTCCTCCCTTGCTTACCAATGCCCGTGAGTGCATATGAGCATTGATGAACACAAGAACTGTAATGCGATTGCACCATTACAAGATTGCTTTTTTTGAGCTGTGATTGAACACATGAATCTGTTTCTGTGTGCACATGGTTGCCTTGTCTTTCCATTCCTGTATGAAAAGGAAGTATTCCAAATTCAACTGTCCAATTCTGCCATGGTGAACTACTGCACATAAGTTAGAAGACACAAATCTGTTAGACAGCTGCAGGTGGCACTATAAAGCTGCTGCAAAACTTTGGTATAGGCTTTAAGAGGATACCAAATTCCTGGGTTTGTAGTTAACACATCTGTCATCCACTGAGTTGTAGGCAAACTGCTGTCTCATTTACATATCTGTTGCCATTTTAGTTGTTTAAAAAGTACATCAATTAAGACCGGGGATTATTGTATCTTGTCCTTATGCTTAGTTTTTCAGCTGCTTCAGACAAGCTCCTATAACGCATACATGTCAGAGATACACTGCAACATTTTGAGGTGCATGGTGCTTATCTGTACACTTGCAGAACAGAAAGAGAAAGAAGAACAAATGACTTTGTGCAGAAAACCAAAGATGTGCTTCTTTTTCCTCCATAGTGTCCTCCAAGGCATTTTCACATACACTAGTTCTGATTAGCTCTGGTCATTTCTGCCCAACACTGTTCCAGTGCTATTATTCCACTTTCACCATCCTACGGAATCCTGGGGTTTGTAGTTTAGGAAAGGGCATTTAGAATTGGACTCAGTAGACTACAAACCCCAGAATTCCACTGGATGTTGAAAGTGGAATAGTAGCACTATAACTGTGTAGTGCAGAAAAATGCAGAACTATTTGGCCAGAGTAAATAAGGATGGTTGGACTGTAATGTAAAAAATGAAGGGTACTGCATTGGATATTGCGTACAGTGTGTGAGAGAGCTCTTTAGTTCTCATGTATCTCTTGTAGATGTGTGCTGTTACTTTTTATCCTTTACTCTTTTTTTCATTCTCCCGGAGGAGTAGCCCTTTTTGGGTCACCTTCTCTTCCCTTCATTCATTGTGCCACTCTTTCCAGCTTCTGTGGTTTGGAGCACAGCAGTGGAGTTTGGAGTGCATGGAAGGGTGGGTGGGAGGGAGGGGGGCTATGGTATGGGAGCATGGCCACAGTGCATGGGGGTGTGGCTGCAGCACGCAAGGGTGTGACTACGAGCCAGGACGCCCCCAAAACATTGTTGCCCGGAGTGAACCACCTCCATCGCCCCCCCCATCCCTATGCAACTGTTGGAGCAGTAGGCTGGCTTGGACATCATTCTGGGAAAAACAGTTGGAAAAGCCTGCCTAGCAATAATCCAGTCTCACTTCATTCATTTTCAGACTATTTGGAAGAGGCAAATCTTGTGAAATAGGTGAAAGAGGTAAGTTAGAAACTTTAGTTAAATTTGTTGGTCTTATTTTCACTTTTTTCATACTGGATCTCTGTACTTTTTAATGTCTAAGTCACTCAAGCACACACAAATACGCATACAACTTGTGATTAAACTAAGGAAATTCTATTTTGAATAAAAAAGCCTGTCCCTTGTATATCAGTGGCTGGTGGGTTCCACATCACTGGACTGGTGAATCCATTCTAGGTTTGAGTCTGAACCTGGAGCTATCCAAGATGCTGGAACCTATTCACAAAATAGGTTCAGTACCTCAAATAGCTCCTTTAAAGTTCAGATATGAAAACAGAGTGAATTCACTGCCACACTGGCATGGGGACCACCAGCTACTATAGTCTTCATGGTTACAGTGGGGAAAACATTTGCATTTTACAATGTATAAAACTTTTTGGAGAAACTGCAGCTGTAACATTCCCTTCCCTTACGAGTTTCCTCCGGGGAAAGATAATTACATAGTTTTTTCTATGTATGCCTGCAATGCCTGAGAAACAGAGGAATGAGTTTGGCTGTACACAGAAGCCGAGGAGAGTTTCTGCAGGTGGAATCCCTCTTATGTTTCCCTTTACTGTTGAGCAACTCTGAATTCCATCCTTTATGGAATCATTTCCAGGTTATACAAACCCTGGATTTTATTTTTAGTACCAAAACAGTATAATTTTGTGACTTCATTAATTCACCAGAATGACCTCTTTCTTTAACATAACAGTGGAAAAGCATGAAGCCAAGGCACATTGTCAATACACTGAGCAGAAATTTGGTTCCTGTGAATAATGTCTTTTCTTCTACAGCATTCACAGCACCTTCTGAAGGGTATAGGCACTGTGTTAACACACTGCCTGATCAATATAAACCCTATGAGATAGTCAATAATCATATAAAACGTCTTATTTGGCAATAGCTGTTTCAATCACTTCTCATCCATTGCATTTCTGATGCCCTACTAATCCAAATTCAACCCCCATGAGAAACCGAAGAGTTGAGCCAGGCATGCATTTGGCCTGCGGCACTTGCAAAAATGGAATGTGTGTAATATAGTAATTTAATTGATTTGGCTTTCCAGCTCAGGAGAACTGTATTTAAACCTCAGCTGAATCCCTTGTTCTTTTCCCCCTATGGATTCCAACTGCAAAACCACCATAAATCGTTTGTTGGCTGGGCAGCTACAGAGCTTTCATTTTCATATAGTGTCAGTGTGCATTGTTTATGGCACACCTCACCTTCTAGCTATTGTTTCTGCATGATACTCCTCGTCCAGGCCATACCAGCACATGCCCTGATCATGCTTTCCTAAAACTTGAAAGTTATTAAGTCAGGTACGTGTTACTCCAAAATGTAGGTAACTCAGGGGTCCACCCATGATGCAAGCACCTCTGTGCAAAGGTGGGAATTATCAGCTCAGTTCAGGAGGCCTGAGAGGAGGGTAACTTAAGGAGACCTTTTTTTAAAAAAAAATTTTTTATTAATATTTCACATGCATAAAAACAAAGTGGATATACACCGTATGATAGATATATCTCACTCCCCCTCACTTCCATATTTATATTCCCCAGTTGAATTCTGCTTTATTTTCTATTTACAAAAAAGGGAAAAAGATAACAACAAATTGCAGCTTAATCCTCTCACAGTTTTATATTTTTAACCAATCCATTACTCCTTTCCATTCCCTTTCAAAGTTCTGCATAGGTTTATTTTTCTTTTCTTTTTTTTATTGTATGTTTAAAAGTATATAATAATAAAAAAAATATAAACATATAACATTTCATATCCAAAAACCCACATATCAATCATCATTAATGTACAACCTCAAAATTTAGTAACATAGTTTAGATAAGGAAAAATATATTATTTCCTTTAAATCTGGGTGTACAAAACCGTGACTTCCTTGCCTCTTTTAAGAGTTCTTTATATAGCTACTCTTTACAAACAGGAGCTCCCTTATTCCTTATGTTGCATTGGCCTGTATTTTTAATCCTTCAGCACTATTATTTAAGGATACGTTCTACAAATAAATGAACACTTTAGTGAGCTCAATTCTATCTTTGTCTGATTATTTGTGCCCAACCATAGACAAAACCCACATATATTACTACCAACCAGCAACGCATATCTAGTCAAAAGAATGTGAAATTTAACTTATAACTTAGAGATCAGATGACCTTTTAACATCAAGTAATTTATAATTAAGTTCCAATCCTGATCAATTTGCTTTTCTTGTTTCCCCCTCAGTCTAGCTGAGAGAAGATCAAGCTGATTGTAGTCGAATATTTTTTGAAACCATAAATTTAAGTCTGGCATATCGGGCATTTTCCATAGCCTAGCAAAGACAATTCTTGCTGCTGTAGTCAGAAATAGCAACGTCCTCTTATTCTTAGCTAAGAACTTTGAGTCAAATCTATTTGTCATATTTAGAAGATAGAAGGCCGGATCCATAGGGAATGTTGTTTTATATATCTCTTCCATTGTCTGATGTATTTTCATCCAAAACTTCTTTGTACGAGGACACGATCACCAAATATGAAAAAAACTACCAATGTTATCATTGCATTTCCAGCACTTGTTATTTCCTGTGTGATACATTCGATTGATTTTATCGGGAGTCAAATAAATCCTGTACAGCATTTTTAAGTAGTTTTCTTTGATTTCCTGTAGAGTTGAAAATTGCATAGTATTTTTCCATGATGCATCCCATTCATCTAATGGGATATTACGTTGTAGATTTATTTTTCAAAGAACTGGCTAGTTTTTCAGTCTCTACCATGTCCAGAACCCTTAATTTCCATTCTTCTAAGTTAACGTCTTTCTTTTCTTTCCAATATTGTGCATATGTCAACCTCACTGCCGTTATCAAGTACAACAATATCTTCTGGTGACTTCTAATCTCCCTTTGCTGACCTAACATGTTTAACAAATAGAATTCTGGTGTCATTTCAAAGTTCAATTTACAATTTTTTAAAAAATTTCATTATGTATCCCCTTCCAAATTTTTTTTGCCCTCATACAAGTCTGCCACATGTAAAAAAAGGACCCCACCTTTTCATCACATTTCCAACACTTTGCATTCCCATTTTTAGTTATTTTTTGTAATCACTCTGAGGTCATATACCATCTGTGAAGCATCTTATGAAAATGTTCTCTTAAATTTAAATTTGGCATAAATTTGATATCAACGTTCCAAGCTTTCTCCCAAGCTTCTAATTCGATTGGATGCCCCAAGTTGTGGGCCCATATAACCATTGTCTCTTTAATTATGTCTGGTTCCATTTCTCTCTTCAATAATAATGTATAAAGTTTAAAGATTCTCTTCTTATCGTTTTCTTTCAACAATAAATCTAGTTCATTTTCTTTTTTCTCAAATTCATATAATTTTTATCCATTTTGAATCTTTCATTTAATTGTCACCAAGGGAACCAGTTTAATTCATGACCATCAGCCTTCAATTCTTCTGCTCTTTGCATTATAGGTTTATCCCCCTCCCATTTCAGTATATCTTAGTAGGGATCCTTATTTTGTTGGGGCAATTTTAAAACCTTCATGGGGTGAAGTCCATGTTGGAAGTTTGTAGTATTTCTGCTTTATTTGTAGCCAGATCTTTAACAATGTTTTCCAGATGCAATGATTATTAAACTCTTTGTTCACAGCTGACCTGTCATAACATAAATATCCATGCCATCCAAATCTATAATTTAATTCTTCCAATTCTTTTATTGATGATTTCTTTAGTTGAATCCAGGTTTTAATCCACTCTAGACAACAAGCATAATATATCTTCAGCGATGGTAGATCAAATCCTCCTCTATCTTTTGCATTCTGTAATATTTTGAATCTTATTCTTGGCTTTTTCCCCCTGCCAAATAAAATTTTGGAGATCTTTTCCCCATTCTTTTTTTTTTAAATTTTTTTATTGATTATACAGAAAAAAACAGAACAAAAAAGTAAATCACCATGTGATAGACATAATAGTGAAAAAAAGAAATTTCAACAAAAACAAGCTTACATTATTATTTCTCTCCAATACCATTACAATCATATACTTATTCAGCATATTCTATATCATACTACTTATATACTTTTGTTACCTATCTCTAGATCTCATTCTCATTATACTCATTATTATTATTATAATTTCATTCTTAATTCTATATTTTTCCCTTACATTTAATCTATTGCTATTACTAAATATAATCTTATTACTTAACATATCAAACTATTTCTAAAGGTAAACCCACTCCCCAAAGCCAATTATGTTTCGACTTACTTTTTTTTTTGTTATGAAAAAAAAATTAAACAACACAAATCTAAATAAACAAAACACCACATAATTAACAAAAAGGTGAATAAACCCACCCCCCAGAGCCAACTTTTTATTTAATCCACTTTCCAAAATTGCCATTCTTCTTGTGAAAGGGTAGCTTTACCATCTCTTATCAAAGCTTTTTCCAAAAATATTTTCCAAATTTCTTCAAAATCACTCCCTTTTACAAGACCTTTCATAAATCTAATTCTACAAGTTAATTTATCATTAATTGCAATTTTCCACACTTCTTTATACCATTCCTCTATTTGAACTTTTTCATTTGTTTTCCATTTTTTTGCTATTATTAACCTCGCTGCAGTTAACAAAATTGTTATTAGTTCCTTCGTTACCTGAGTACACTCAACCTTATTACATATAGACAATAACCCTATATTTGGACATATTGGTACCTCAACTCCTATTATCTCTTTTATTTCTTTAAAAACCTTTTGCCAAAATTCCATTATCCTATTATAATTCCACCACATATGCATATATGTACCAATTTCTTGACATCCTCTCCAGCATAATCTTGAACATTTCTCATTTATCTGATTTAATTTTACTGGAGTCAAATACCATTTCCAAACTATTTTATAATAATTCTCTTTTATTCTTATCGATATTTTTTTTTCTTTTCCCCATTCTTTAAATACCTTTTCTCTTCCTATTATTGGTAGGTTCTGAAAAAGGAACATGAGTTTAGATAATAGAGACATTTTAAAAGCATTAATTCTTTCTAGGAGAGATAAATTTAATTTATTCCATTTTTCCATATCATTTCTAATCTCTTTCCATGACTTTGAAGAACTATTATCAAATAATTCTTGATTCTTCTTTGTAATAGTATTTTGTTTTCTTGGTTAGTTGACATCCTAATCTTACACCTAACGAGATCTTTGATACCAAAGTTTATCAGTACTTCTGCAGGGAAAAACAAGCCAGATATCAAAAAGTAAGCTAAATTGTGTTTTATTGGGGGGAATTATCTCACATACAAGATCCAAACAATCACACAGTTACACAAGGCTAACTGAAGGAAAAGGGGGGGGAAATTTAAGACAGTGAGATTTCAAGGCATCCTGAGTGATATTTAGCAATCTAGAAGAGTAGCAAAGAAGCAGCAATGTGACTTAGACTCAAGTCTAAGGACAGTACACAATCAGTAATCAGAGTAACAGAATGGTGACCAGCAATTGGTATAATGCGAGTCAACTTTAATACATGATTTCTGCCTGGAGGGCATGGTTATGAATGGCTCTCCAGCTGAGTAAATAATGGAGTTTGCAGGGGGAACAATACAGTCCAGAATTGGCTAATGGTTTTAGTGTTAGGTGGCAAAGGGCTAATAGTTGCCTGATAGCTCAGTGCTTGTTGGACAGGTTTTAGGATAAAGGAAAGGTTGCTTGGTCAGAGGAAAAGGAGATAAAACAATCAGCAGTTTGGTGGGAATCTCCCAGCCACTATTGTCCCAGAGACATCAGGTCTAGCTGCAAGCCTATTATTTCTAGAGTTACCTGATGATTTCCTGACTATGACTTAGCTACACCTAGAGGGGGTTTCTGACTTAATTCACAGTGCACATATTCAGCCAATCTTTTCCTCTTGTTCAGCTTGGCCATACAGCAATACCAGGGCATGTTTTATATCAAAGCCAATTAATATATCTTGCCAATTAAATCATATTTCATTAATTAAACCATATCAAATTGCGGGACGGTGTATGGCCTGGTTACATACATGCTTCTGGGCTTTGGACACTTGAGGCAGAAATCCTGTTTGTTAGTCCCAGCTGGATGAAACCATGGAACCATAGAATTGGAAGAGACCACAATGGCCATTGAGTCGAACTTCCTGCCATGCAGCAATACACCATCAAAGCATTCTTGACAGGCGGCCATCCTGCCTCTGTTTAAAAATGCATTGCTCTGGTGGTATGACACCTTGGTGTAATAAGGCCCTATGTGAAGGTTCAAAAGGGATGTGTTCCCAGATGTTCTTGGGCTACAACAAAGCTGCACAGGTAGCCCACTCATGATTCAGCTGCTCCACAAATCCTATGCCAGGTTATGGTGGTCTCAGTCCTCTTGCTATAAAAGCAAAATTGGTGTCTGCCAATAAGAAGTTTAGATTTAGGCCCAACGGTGCAACGAATGAAGAGTTCTCATCATGCTGTATCAGCCCTTGATCAGTCTAACAACAAAGCACTTCCATGTGGCAGAAATGAAATTCCTTGATTCAGCATATGATCTCCTAGCAGCAAAGTGGCACTTTAAAAATTCATCAGTGTGCTCCTTGGAGATTCGTCTTGAAAGGAAATTAGAAGAGCACAAGCATTGCCCATCCACACACTTGTCAGATCTGCCTTGCTGGGTCATTGGCTGTGAGCTCACATGTCAGACCTTGAAATTTGCCTCCTTCTTCTTAATATCAGTGGACACTCATTGTGTGCCTCTGACCTCTCTGGCAGACCTCAGACTGTGAAGCTGTCTGCAATTGTTGCAGAGATGGAGCTGTTACATCATTAACCCATTACTCAGTGCTTGCTCCTCGCCTCCAGAGCTGCTCTGCCCATGATATTAACTCCACTGTCTCCTCTGAACTTTTCGAAGGATTGTAAAAATGGCCTTTTTAAAGCCTCCCTTTGGCCTTCACTTGATTCCCTGTGCTGACCAATGGTCTAAGATGTTGCCAGATTATTATGTTATGTAATTATTTTCCCATTCATCTCTTTGATGCTGTGATTGGTTTTATTTTAAATGGCTGGGACTCTCTTTGAGGACAGTACATGCATGTGGCAGAAATGTGGCGTATAAATTGACAACTCTGTGTTTGCTTCTACAGCATGTCATTTATGTTGGAATGAGCCCAAATTTGCTTCAGAGACTGATTTGGTGATTTGGATTGGGCCCTAATTTTGTTTAGACTGATTCAAGGGCAATCCAACTCATTCTGGATCCCACATCTGAATTAGGATTTGGAAATCTGAATCTTTCAGTGTCCTTTTCAGGTCCCTTGGGAAATCAACAGAGCTGCAGCCTTCAGTTGTTTTACACAGCTGCATGAAACCTGGGTAAAGCTAATCTTAACTGCAGAATGTTAGCCAGCCACCTTTAAATTTGTTGTTTTCAAAAACAACCAACCAAACAAAAAGAGATGCATTCTAAATCATATTCAGTTATTTGGCACCTCAACCCTGCCAGATCACACTACTTTCTATTTTTAGCATGTGATATGTGCCTGCCGCTAATGTAGTCAGTGACTAGGGTTGCAATCCAACATACTAGTTTCCCTCAGCATAGCGCAAATATCTTGATGCTGATATATGCTACGTGAGCAGTATGTCAACCTGATGCAAAATAGCAACATTGTGCATCACATGTCAATGACTAGGTGACACTGCACAATGCACAATACTTAATGCACAGCCACAATGCAAGGTATAGAATGTATAACCACAATATACAATGTATAACCACAGTGCAAAGTATAGGATGCACAACTGCAACACACAGTGCACAACTTGTAAAAACAAGGCACTGAGAAACACGCTCTCTGCACAACTCTGTTTCTACCACTATCAGCAGAATACGTCTGCTATACAATGGTGATTTGGCTCTGCAAGTTAGATCACCTTTTCAGGCAGGCGCAGCCCCTTTTGCAAGGGTAGGGGCAGTGCGGCCTGTGGAGATTGGCAGATGACACTGGCTGGCATCGTGGGGATGAATGAGGATGACATAAGTCAGACTTAGCCCACATTTTGAGTTGTTGCAGAGGTCAGAATTCTGTTCCAACCACACTGGAAAAAACATTGTACAAATGATGTCTATCACTGGCAAAACATTCCTACACTATGAGATCAGTGTATAACTATCAATCTTTTTCTTTTTTTCTTTCTTAATGGTCAAAGCTCATAACATTTCTTCAAGCCTTCATGAACCCCCTGCGAGGACATCACACCTCCCCAGGTTAAGAACCACTTTTCTGTCTATTTGGATCCTCCACTCATTTCTGTAGAAAATACTGCACATTTCATTTTGCCCTGCTGGCTACATGAGAAACTCTGGATTAGAATAATAGTCTGAGGGATATCAAGAACATTAGATAATTTGTGTTCAAACTAAATGGGAAATATATATATATATATATATATATATATATATATATATATATATTGATATCTTTTGGTTAGTTCAGAGGGGGGTTGCCTTTGCCTTCCTCTGAGGCTGAGAGCGTGTGACTTACCCAGGGTCACCCAGTTGGTTTCCAGGATTCAAACCCTGGTCTCCAGAGTTGTACTCCAATACTCATACCACTATGCCATCCTGGTTCTCCAGAGGGGATACTGACAGGTCTGTTTCATTCATTAGTGGGTGTTTTTTTCCTTCCAAAAATAAAAATCTACACAATTTAGGTAAAATCCTATTTTCAACAGATACACAGGGAGAAATAAAACATTCAGAAATTACTATAAATTAGAAGAGCATCAACATTCTTAACTTTGCACTCTTAACTGTTGTCATTTAGATCTCCAGTTTAAACAGTGGGGATGTGAGATTACCAAGCAGGAGATTTGAGTGATAACAGTTAAAAGTGCAAAATTAATACCGCTGATGTCCCTCCAGTGTATAGTAATTTCTGTATGTTTTATTTCACCTGATGTATCTGCTGAAAATAGGATTTAACATAAAACATTTAGATTCTTCTTTTTTGAAAAAAACAAACACACGCTAATGCATGAGGCAGACCTCTCAGTATTTAAAGAGCAAACATGTGGAATACAATCCAGATGTCACTGGCTTATGGCCATTTTATCCTGCCATTTCAGATTTGGGAAAGTGCTCTCTATCTGACTAGGAACAAAAGTGAGGAGCGCTAACTCCCATTGCTCATTACCATAAAATGTATGAGCTGTGAGGATATGAAAGTATTCCACCCAGAGAGGATATGAAAGAACTGTACCCAAAGAAAAGTTCAAGGGCCTTGGTATAAAGAGCACATTCACAGGGCTCAAGGTAAAAGGGATATGCCAGGATTTTGATAAGTGGGAAACATATGAAGAAGGGAGTCAGTTTTTCAAACAGCTAATGATAATTCATGCAGCTGTTTGGCAGACTGCAGCTCTAGATGGATGTGTAAACAACTATGCTTTGGGGTTCATTAAAAGGCTGCTTTTTATTGAAAAAGGAAAGGGCATCAAAGTTTTTTTTTTTAAAAAAAAACAACTCAGAAAGAATGTTTGCAAATATCATTTGAAGTAACAACTTTTATGCCATTTTGGTAGTGGTAGGAGTTTCCAACTTGAAGTCACTGTATATTAAGGGTTGGCATCAATACCTGGACTCCTTGTGCCGATGCCAGCCCTGAAATATGTGGTCGTTTCGTGAATATTTTAATCTTTCACTGAATTTTCATCCAGGGTTTTGTTGTGGTGGTTTGCTTTACTATGGCTGTACATGATTTTGGTGATGGACCTCTGATTGCTTATTTTAAGTGCTGTTGGCCACTTTGAGAATACTTTGAACAGTATGATACAAAGACCACGAAGTAAAGCAATGCAAGAAGGGGCTCTCTTTGTTCCTGTTCTTTTTTCCTATTACATCAGGGATGCATGATGTAGTGGTTTGAGCACTGGGTTAGAACTCTGGAGAACAGGGTTCAAATTCCTGCTCAGCCATGGGAACACAGCTTGGGCAAGCCACACCCTCTCAGCCTCAGAGGGAGGCAAAAGCAAGCCTTCTCTGAGCAAATCTTGCCAAGAAAACCTTGTGATAGGTTTGCCTTAGGATTGCCATAAGACACAACAACAACAACAACACTTCAAAGATGGATAACTGTGGCCCTATGAATATTTTTGGACCACAACTCTTGCCAGTCCTAGCCAATGGTGATGGACTATGGGAGCTGCAGTTCAAAAAACACCTGGAAGGCAGCAGTTTCCCAACCTGTATTATAGGTATGGTGGAAATGTGGATAACTGCTAGTTTTAGTACCAAAGGGATGTGGATAGGGTTTCCAGATCTTAGAGCCTGGCTCTGACTCTCTAGTTCTCATGCATCATCTCCAAGCAGGAAAAAAGGGTGCAAATTCTCCAGTTTTATTAATCTCATCTCTGGGCAAGAAGAAAGAAATATGTGCAGCTGTCCAGCTCAGTCAGAGGACTGGCTTGCTACAATTTGCAAGGTTTAATTGATATGTTGCTGCAGTTAATTAGTTAGCCTTCTCCTTCACTCCCAGTCATTGGGGCATCAGGGCTCTGCTCTGAACTCACCTTCTGGCTAAAAGCAAATAAGCTAGACAAAATGTTCCTTATTCTATCCTCCTCCAAGTCAGTGAGAGGGAATAAAATACTTGCATTTCACCTCAGTCTGGGAACAACCTCTTTAGGTAAGATTTCTTTTCTTAATTTGCAAGCAGAAATATACATTGTGTGTGTCTGTTTTAAAAAATGAGAAGATTCAAATAACTGTGGTTGGTACTTCATATATAACACTAAGTGATATCACTAGGATCCATACCTAGGTCTCCGATTTTGGCTTGGAAACCTCAGAACCTGGGACAATTCTGAACTGGCTATGAATAGTACCTGGTTATATATTAAGTTTCCACAACCAGACGCTTATTGCCTAGTGCACAGCCTGCTAAATAGGCTTTCATATTGACTTCAGAACTTTCCCACTCCTTTCTTCTCCTCACTGTCTTTGAAGATTAGATAAGGGGTTACTGAAGACAGAATATTCCTTATGGTGGCCGTGGCCAGAACTTAACAAAGTTAAGTTTTGGACTAGGACTTCCAGAATCCTTCCAGCAGCAAGCTCTCACTTCCTTGCTGAGTCAGGGATTCTGGAACTTCTAATCCAGGAAAATAAGTTTCCCAGACTCTAGAAACAGGTTTTCATTGCTTGGGCTTCTAATAGATGCTGTTGCTTTCTGGTAGCACTAATCATCATGTTTTCTTGACAGTTTTGTAGTTCTGTATTGTTTCTAATCCTTTTAGAAGAAACTTGAGCTGGCTGATGAAAAGACAACAAAGAGTAAAGGCCTTTAGAAAATTCTATAAACAAATAAATATTACAAGATATTAAATCTTGTATGAACAAATAAATAAGGTCTTTACCATGGAGATTTGGTGGTGTGGTCTAAAAATGAAGATTAAATATCCTGTTATCTCTCTCTTGGTGGGAAGTGGGGATAGGGAGGGACAGACTGAAGTGGTGTTGGGCTAGTTGTGTGTGTGTGTGTGTGTGTGTGTGTGTGTGTGTGGTTCCTCCTAGAAAACAGATGGTTTGAATCAGATGGCCCCTGTTGCTAAGGACGGGACCTTTGTGGCATTAACAGTACTGTCGCCCATCAGGGGTTTTGTTTCCACCAGCCTGTCTCAGCAAGACCAAATCCACTGGACAGCGTGGGGTAATCAGAATTGACAATCTGGTATCTGCCCCATTAATTACCCCCTACCAGTCTTTGGTCGATTCTGATGTAACATACTCTGTGCCCAGTGTGATAAGATTAATCTGCTTTCAGGGGCAATGTCCTCTCAGCGATCTCCCTGCCTTTTTTCTTTTCCTCCAGTCCACTTAACTGCCAGGAATGAACTGCATTAACTCAAGGATCCTTCGAGAAAATAATAATTAGAACAGAATCCGCAGAAATGTGGTATAGATCTTATACATAGAAAAGAGGCCAAATAAATCAATGTATCAGCACATTTAATTCCTGCGGTGCTATAATGAATGTGTGCCCAGCAGTAAACGGCGTACTTCATCTGCTTTTGAAATCTTAATTTCCAACAGTGAATTGTTTGAAGCTTCTGCTGCTTTTTCAGCTCAACAATTGAAAAGTTAAATCTAGCAGGCTGCAGTGCTCTTTTTTGCTATTCTGGGTAGATTGCGACTTACATTGGTCAAATAGTGTTATGGCTCGGCTATATGCACTACCCAATTCAGGTCAAACTAGATATGTTTAGTATGATTTTAGAAATCTGAACTCAAAATAGACTGCAAGGGGAAAATGCAATGGAGACAACAAAAGTCTTCTGGAAACAAAGCTGTCCTTTCAGATAATAAATTAGGCTCTATAGATTGAGGCAGAGCATAGCCTCAATGACTGAGGGACAACCTGAACTCTCAGAACTGTCTGCTTCATGCCAGCAAAAGCTTTACCTCTCTCATCACCCTTGG